>BDUI01010639.1:17583-37292 GCA_002335545.1 Apodemus speciosus
TGAAAGACTGAAAGATTGAAATTCATGGGACATGAAGATAGAAGGGGGATTGTTTTAGTAGAAGACTAAAGGTAGGCTGAAGGAGAACAAGAAAGTAATAGGAAGAAGACAAATAGATGTTTTCTACAAATTCATATAGAGGTCTAGGGTATTTGTGTGTGTCTGTCTATCTGACTGACTGACTGGCTGACTGCCTGTGCATGGGCATGTGTGCTACATTGAAAACAGGGATTGAATATCTGGGGAAAGAAGGGAATGAGAAAAGGGATTGGTGCCAATGAGTGCTGAGTAAGCAAAGTTCAGATTTACATGTATGAAAATATAGCAAAAGCTATTACTTCATATGCTCACTTAAACCTTTAATCTATGAATGGTTGTGCAGGTCTATAACCCCAGCACTTGAGAGGTGGAAGCAAAAGGAACAGGTCAAGAGCAGCCTCAGTTACATAATGAGTTTGAGGGTACCTTAGAGTACTTGACACTCTGTTTCAGAACTGATAAATAGAGAAACACACAGGAGAGAGACAGACAAACAGACAGATAGACAGACAGACAGACAGACAGACAGACAGACAGACACAGAGAGAGAGAGACAGACAGAGAAAGATGATTTTTATAGTGAAATGTTTGTTTTGTTTTGTTTTTTAAAAAACAATCCCAGTTATATTATGGGCATATGTTTTTGTTTTAGTCCCAGGTGTGAGATAATAAGCTGCTTTACAGCAGGTGATTATGATTTGCCTCATGCACTAGCAGGGTCATGATTTCTGCCAACTGCAGATAGTTTAATTCTGGGGAATCTGGAGAGTATAAATAAAAATATAATGAAGTATAATGAAGACTGGACTTGTCCCAAGGAACATAATGTCCATAATCAAGAGGAAGTAGCCTAAAAGGGTCTACTTCCACTTTTTCTTCTGACCTTCTTTCTCTGCTACCTAGTATTGGGGGCTTGGAGGGACTAGGGTGAAATGAAGGTTGGAAGGGAGGTAGAGATATAAAACCCCAATAAAATAATAAAAAATTGTACCGACAGATTTTATTTTAATATAATACTTTATTAAATATTTAAGAATTTAATACTTATCCATAAATTATACCAGACCTACCAAAAACTTCTCAGCCCCTCCCAACATCATATGTTTTTTTTTCCATAGACCTCCCTGTCCAACTTGTGCTCCCAGGTATAGGATCATCTACTAGAGTGTGGTTCATTGACTACGGGACAGTCCAATATATGCTCCTGGGTATGGGACTGCCAACTGTAGTATAGTTGACCTGCTAGGGTCCATACCCTTAAGGAAGCTGACTCTCTTCCACAGAAATCATCAACTACAAATCGCTAGAGATGGGAGTTGGTGCTCTCCTCTCACTTCACATTAGAATATTGATTGGCATGATCCTGCATAGATAAGCAGAGCTATTGTGAGTTTACTAGTGTGACAGTAATATGCATAACAGCCATTAGTGTGACTGTCATAACAGTCATGACATATCCAAAAGATGTTTCCCCACAATCTTCCTTGATCTCTGGCTCTTTCATCCATTTTGCCCCTTCTCCTACAGATGTCCCAAAGCCTTGAGATTTCTGATACAGATGCACCACTTGTAGCTAAATGCCCCACTGACATTCATTCTCTCTATTTTTACCTGTTAGGAGTTCCTGAGTTAATTATCATCCATCGTACAAAGAAACTTCTCTATTAAGACCTGAGAGTTGTGCTCATATGTGGGGAGAAAGAGAGATTTTTAGAAAAAGTTTAATATGATGCCATTAATACAATATTAATAGGTTTATCTCTGGGACCTACCAGCTCCCTGTGATGGTTTGAATAAGAATAGTCCCCATAGTTTCTGGGTGGCCTTTACTTCAGTCTCTGCTCCACACATTGTCTCCCTTATTGCTCCTGTGGCTATTTTGTTCCCTTTCTCAGAGGAACGAAGCACCCTCACTTAAGTCCTTCTTCTTCTTGAGCTTGGTGAATTGTAACTTGTTTATTTTGAGCTTTTGGGCTCACATCCACATACCATGTGTGTTCTTTTGTGACTGGGTTGCCTCGTTCAGGATAACACTTTCTAGTTCCATCCATTTGCTTAAGAATTTCATGAATTCATTGTTTTTGATAGCTGAATAGTACTCTATTGTGTATATATACCATAGTTTCTGTATTCATTCCTCTGTTGGGGGACATCTGGGTTCTTTCCATCGTCCAGCTATTATCAATAAGGCAGCTATGAACATAGTGGAGCATGTGTCCTTATTACATGTAGGAGCATCTTCTGGGTATATGCCCAGGAGTGGTATATCTGGGTCCACTGGTGGTACTATGTCTAATTTTCTGAGGAATCACCAAACTGATTTCCAGAGACTGCCCTATCTGGGGATTCATCCTATAAACAGTCAACAAACCCTGACACTACTATGGATTACAAGAAGTGTATACCAAAAGGAGCATGCCATGGTTGTCTCGGGAGGGGCCCTGCCAGAGCCTTACAAATACAGAGGCAGATGCTANTCTCTCTCTCTCTCTCTCTCTCTCTCTCTGCAGATCATAGTCCAGCATTATGCTTGACATGTCTGCTGCCACGTTCTCTGCCATGATGATAATGGTCTAAGGCTTTGAAACTGTAAACAAACCCCAATTAAATACTTTCTCTTATAAGAATTGTGATGATCATGGGATCTCTACACAGCAAAATATAGCACTGAAAGACACTCCTGAAACATGAATTCTTGGCAATATTTATAGGATCAAGTATGCATTTTATCCTGTGAAACAAGCCTTAAATCAAATTAGACAGTAGATCCATATGTGTGTGTATACATGAGAGAATATATACTTATATATAATATTTATATAGAGATAATATATATTCATATGAAAAAGTTTGATTGGAGTTAACCTACATAGGGGATAATGCTCATCCAGGAGCCAAGGGGGCCAAATATTTTTTTTCAAAAATTAACTTTCAAAAGTAAAATGTAGTGCTGGCTCACTTGGCTCAGATAACAAAGGCATTTACCCCAAGTCTGGACTACTTGAGTTTGACCCCTAGAACCCACACAGTGAAAGAAAAGAAGTGATGCCTGCAGGTTCTGCTCTGACTTCCACAAGCAGCACACATATACATACACACATAAATAAATAAATAAATAAATAAATAAATAAATAAATAAAGTAAAATAAATCCCCTCAAGGTAGGTTTAATTAATTTGTAATACATATAGAAACTATGTATTTACCTAAGGTACCATGTCAAAACCTACTGGCTCTATGGATGAGTCTACTGTAGACAACCAATCCTATGACTCTAGAATTCTAAAGTATTCTTGAAATTGGTTCTTAATGCTAATTACTTCTGAAGATGTAACATTTGTACTTTGCTTTGTAAAGTCAAACTCATGGTTTGTTTTTGTTCTGTTTTTGTTTTTATTTTAGTTTTAGCAAATATAGTGCAATCACACAACAAACAGTACCAAGGCAGTATGAAGTTACTGCTTACTAGCAAATAGGAAATGTTACATCTCAAGAAACTTTAGGTTGCCCCAAAGGGAGACTTTGAAGACAGTAGCAGCTTGATTTTTTTCATGTACCATGGGACATTCTGTGACTTTTCTTACATGCCCGAACACAACCAAATGAACATCATAAATTCTATCTGGTGAGGAGAAAGGCCTAGTCACAAGTCACGGCTAGACTAACTATACAGAAAGTGTAGTGAAGCACAGTGTTTCTTAAGATGAGCAGTAATCACACTATTAATCATTTAATTGAAGAATTCATTTCTAAGAAACTTATAAATAGACCTTGTGCTATCATTGTCCTGAACATTTTAAAATATTTTTTCAAACAGAAGAAAGGTAAATCATTATTTATCACTACAATAAAAAAAAACTAAATCACATTGTAAAATGTCAATAACAGTGAGACAGAATTTTGGTCTAAAAATGCCATGATATTTTCTAACCTAGCAATTTGCCACTGAAAATTGTCCAAATGCATAGACATACGTGATTTTCTAATGAGTGCTGTGATGACTATATATGTTAAAAATACTTTTCTGCAGTGTTTGCAAATTTGCGCAAGAGTTGAGGTAGCCCATCCAGATAGAACACACACAGATTTCCTGATTCAGTGTCCAAAGACCTCAGCCTATATTTGCAAAGCACCTGCATATATTCAAAGCATAATTGTAAACTGGGAGTGGCTTTCAAATCATATATAATATGATTGTGTAATTGTAGTTCTGATCTAAATTACTGCAGCAAGAGCCTTKTAAGTGGTTTCCAGTCACATTATCCTCAAAGTTTCCAAATACGTTGCTGTTTTTCATGCTCCATCCATTCCAAACCATGAAAGATTTTCTTCCTGCGCAGCCCTGTGCATTTGCTTATCCTGCCCTTTTCCCAGAACAACTGCTGTGATTTTTCCACTATCATGCTTTCACTTATCCTTTAAGACTCAACCTGGGCATCATTGCATTCTGAAATCTTTCCTGGCCCTTATAGAGCTGCTTGCAACAGAACAGTTTGCACATCCTTATCGCCTGTCTTCAAGACACTGTAGCTGTTTATTTAAACATTTATCACCCTACCAGAAGGTGGTTTTCAGGAGCACAGAAGCAATTGATTTTCCCCCTTCTCTCCCACTGCCAGAGTTTAGCCTGTGGTATTGATGTTGAAACACTGATGCTCCTTCTCCCTTGAAGATATTCTCTGTAAAACGCAAGGGAAAAAAATGACATTGAGAAATAATGGGTAGGTTTTATTAACAAATGCATAACTTTGATCAATTTGAATGTGGGATTTTCTGATAAGTACTTCTCATGTGAGTGGGTAGGCCCTTAAAAAGCTTGGGACCACTCCTTAATTCATTCCTCTGAATCCGAGAATGGCCACTACAATAGATGGGAAAGGGACTCCCTTTCCACATTTAGTCACTGAGAGAACATGGAGCACTCGGGTGAATTGAGGTAAGCTTCATCGAGAACATTTTCCAAACAGATCTCCCATCTAGTACTTGTAAATGTCACTTATACTTCCTCAGATGAAGTGACACGTTGAGAGCTGTACCCAAGCTGTGTCAATATGCGGCTTGGGCTGAGCCTAGAGTGTTTCTGTCTCAAGGCCTAGGCCTAGAAGCTTGTAGCCTCCACACAAACTAATCTTGTGCAAGCCCAGATCTTGAAGGCTTCTGCTTCCAGTCTCCATATGCTAACCTAGACCTCTGAGACTTATGGCTGCATACATTTCCTCTTTCTAGCTCTTTCTGAACTCTAGCTGATTCATTCAACTCAGCTGTTCTGGCTCAAACAGCTGGCTCTCCAAGTTGGCTGATTCAAAATGGCTTCTCTTAGTTTGTAACTGAATTGCTCTGCTTTGAAAGCCTGCCTCTGAACTCCATGACCTAACCTGCTCCAAGGTGAACTGAACTGAATTGCACTGAATTGAATCTCATTCGGTTCTCTCTTCCTCACTGCTCTTTAAGTAGCCTCTCTTTCTTGTCTATTCTTGTGAGAGTGGAGGCATATCCTATCTCTGACTCATTCCGTCAAATCTTCCTCTGATTCATCACTTTGTCTACCACCTCTCCACCCCCAATTGGACATCATTGTTTGGGATCAAGGTGTGTACTAAGGGTGTATCTATAAAAGGGATTCAAGGTGTGTGGCATGTTTGCATTCCAGCCAGATCATATCTTTGAATATCGTCCCTTGCCAGAGCAACCATGTTGCTGAATTAAAATTCCTCTACAAGTACTAATTATACCTGACCTTAATAAGTGTCTACTATAAGTCCAGACTAAGTGTATTCAGGCTGGTATGACCAGAGATACACAGATTTATGGAATGAAAGAGTAGAATAATATGTGATCCTATATTTTATATATAGGATATGTATAAATAATAACCTATATTCCTATCAAATAAGTCCCAGTAAAGTTCTTGAATGCAGTCAGCAAATCAATATCTTGTCCCTCAGGAATGTTTTTAGGAAGAGTTGGAAGTCACAGTATGTGAATCCTACTGATCCCTCTTCTTTAAATTCTCATACATTATACCAACTTATAATATTCAAAGTTTCAGATATATTTATTACACAACATAACATTCAATAGCACACAATAGTTAAGCATCAATGTTTTTATTAACAGATTGGAAACTAGAAAAATAATAGCAGACCCATAAGACTCTTTTCAAAATGCAAAACAATGTAGTTTCCCACTAAGCAATGTGCCACAGAATGTATTTCAAATGTCCATGTACAAAGGAGCCACCAACTAGGGCAGCAGAGGCCTAAATGTGTTCAAAATGCCTCTGAAGTTCTCAGTGTCTATGCCTTCCTCAAGCACACCTGATATCCTGCCTCCACTGCTCAAGATACTCAGCTGTTGCAGCTGTTTTGACAACTTTATGATGCATAGTATGGAACACGGGAGACGGATGTAAATGCTATGTCCAGACTCAGGTCCCCACAGACCACCAAAGACCACCAGGAGTCCAACTCATATGCAAAAGCAGAGTCTTTAGTCAAGCTTAAGCTCAGACTTCTCCATCCTCTCCACACAGCGGATGGGTGTGGAAGGTGCTGAGTTGGTGTCAGCCTTATCTTTCATGCACTTTAAGCTGGGTAAGGGGGTTTCTAACTCAGCAGTTAAATGATTAGTTGGCATTTTAGAAAGCATAGCTTGCATGAAATTTTGGCTAACATCACAAACTTTGCTATAACTTGAATTATTTGCCCTGGACACGACACTGGGCATTTCCTCTTATGAAAGATGGAGTGGCTGTTACTTGGGGGATGTCTGGGTTCCTGGAACAAGCTGTGGTTTTCCCAGTTACCAAGTTCAAACTGAGGACAGACTGGACATAAGATGGGGTTTGGATACAAAATAGAATTAGCTGGCTGGGTCCTTCAGTAAGTAAAACTAAAAGCTCTTGAGACACTACACTTAGACATATTTGTAATGCCAAGAATCAATTTATAACCTAGTTCTTTCAAGGTAGCACACAGACAAGGTCCAATATACTTATAGAATCTAAAGGTTTGGCTTTAARTGGTTTATATGAACAACTGAGATTTTCTTTAAAAAGACAGAGGAAAAAATATCTAGTCTCCTAGGGACTGAGAATTCACTAAGGAATCTCACACTCATAAGAGAAAGTTCTAATGAGTTTTAGGTTCAAGAAGGCTCAACATTTTTATTGATCTCAGGATCTGATGCCACAAGAGAAGGATAGAGAAGCAATTCAGAGAGGTTTCTACGTGGCTTATACTATCCTGTAAAGGCTTAGAATCAGGAACTTAGAGCAGTGGATTATATTCATAAAGCAACATTTAACAGACATATATATTTACATACCTTGCATCAGTCTCCCCCCCACAATGCTTATCAGAGCTTGAGTATAATGAAAATGATGCATTATAGAAAGACTGTCCCACAGTTGAAAACAACAGCCATGTTACCTTATAAAAAATTTAGAAGTTCAAGTGTGAACAGTTTAGAAAATCAATAAGATATATAATGAGGTTTTGATCTAATTTCACCAAAAATGAGTAAAAAAATTTAACTGACACTTGAAAGGCATCATTACATTTTATGGGAAATACACTTTTTTGTGAAACAGATCTAACTATCTGATATACTAGATCAATGGATATAGGAATGATGGATAATTTCCCGTAATACTCTCTATCTTGAGTCTTTGATGCTAACATCATAATTCTGACACCTAAGTATGAGAAACAAAGACTTGTTAAAAAAAACAGTAGTGAACAATCTAATCTAATTATAAGAGTTCCTTCTAGAGTCCACAGCTATCATCCTGTCTACAATATCTTACAAGTGTGAGTCGCGTGTTTTCTCTCAATCTACTGAGAGAGATATTTGATAATTTATTACAAGGAAATAATTGTTTAAAATGTAAAGTAATGTAAAAATGGAATACTGAAATTGGAGAAAAGACTCAGTGGGTAGGAACATTTATTATACAAACATGAAGATATGAGTTTACTTGCTAGCTCTCATGCCTGCAACTCTAGCACTGTGGGAGGTGAGGGAGACTGGAGCACCCTGTCGAAAGGAGTTGGGTAAGTGATGATAGACCGGRCAGAACAATTTAAAAAATCTGGCTTCCACACATGCATGCACTAGCATGTACCCCACCCCCCAACAAATACAACTCTTCACTAAAATCAGAGCCACATTTTGTATTAAATTCACAATTAAACATTAAAAAGGAGGGGGACTGTCAAAGAATCAGACAAATAAATAATCAGAATCTTTTTCTTGGAGGATAAAATAGCACTTTACTGTCAGAGGGGAAATGCCAGAGGATTAAAGTCAATAGTAAACCTACATCATATCAATGTCAAGAAGGCAAAAAGAGCTAATAGGTGTTTGTGGAAATTATGAGGAAAGGTTTCTTTTAAATTATTTTTATTAATTGGATATCTTATTTATTTACATTTAAAATGTTGTCCCCCTTCCCGGTCTCTCCTCCGMAACCCCCCATCCCATCCTTTCTCCCCTTTACCTCTAAGAGAGTGCTCCTCACCCACCTACACACTCTAGCCTCACCCCTCTAGCATCCCCCTATGCTGGGGCACCAAGCTTCCATAGGACCAAGCACCTCCCCTCCCATTGATGCTAGATAAGGCCACCCTCTGCTGTATATGCAGCTAGAGCCATGGGTCCTTCCAGGTGTATTCTATGGTTGGTGGTTTAGTCCCYGTGAGCATCAGTTAGATGATATTGTTGTTCTTCCAATGTAGTTGTAATCCTCTTTAGCTCTTTCAGTCCTTTCCCTAACTTTTCCATTGGGGTCCTCCGGCTCAGTCGGATGGTTGGCTCTGAGTATCTGCATCTATCTTAGTCAGATGCTGGTGGAGCCTCTCACAGGACAACCATACTAGGCTCTTGTTAAATTTTAATGTATCCAGGCTGGGGCTATATGAATGTTTTTATAACCTCAAGATCATTATTAAAATGAATAATAATGATTCATATCTCATGATATTAATGTTAGTCAGTTTAATTTTCCCCTCAACCTTTTTTTAAAAAACTACTATGTATCATTTTCTTCTCTTCAGCCCACTCTAAAACAGAAACAGAGCATCAAATACAGTAGACTTGCTTAAAGAGAAAATGTTTATGTCCTGTCAGGAACCATTTAAAAATGGAAGATAGAAAAGTATAGAGTAAGTTATACAGGGAGATTCATGGCCAGAACACTCAGAACAAGAATAGAATGAAAGAACCTTCTAGAACAGAGTTACTCTAGCAGGCTTCTCTGAAAATGTAGGACTCTACAAAATATCATGAAAGGATTCTTGACATTGTCTCTAAAATTTAAATAAATGGTTTGTGAAGCTATCTGGTTCCTGGATTGACAGCATTTACAGTAGAACACAATAAGTTAGCAGCTAGTTCGTGCTTGCATTAGAAGCCTTTGGCCCTATACTGCAGTGTCCACAAGGACTGCTGTCAATGGGGTGGGTACCACTAGTTTTTCACAGGAATGGAAAACCCAACAACAGTTGATGACAATATTCTATCAGGAAGAAGATGACAGGTTGATGTCACCACTGTCTCCATTCCTACTCAGCTTTGAATATAGATCACCTCTCCAAAGCATCATATGTCGAAAATTTTTTCCCTATCTAGTGGAATTATTGAAAAGTAATTGAATTATGAAGATGCTAACTTCATTAATATGTTAGTTACTCCATTGGTGAAGGCATAGTTGGAGATGAGGGTTGTTACATTATCTCTTTGAAACAATATATCTATTTGTCTTTTTCTTCTTGACTGCCATGAGTTGGGAGTCCCTGCATGCCTTGTGCTCCAGAATGTAGGATTCTACCCTGCCAAACACTTCAGACAACTGCCCAGCTGACCATGGACTTAATTCTCTGGAACCATGAGACTTAATGAATCTTTCCCTTTTAAAGCTGTTTCATTTGTTTCAGGTACTCTGTCACAGTGACAAAAGACTGGTTAAATGAAATGGCCCTTGTTGTTGAAATGGTCATTGTTGTTCATTTTCTCCACCTGTGGGTCAGATGCATTTGGAATGAGCTTGTGAGAGAAATTTGGGGAATGGAGATGATATGATACTTAGAAAAAGTTTAGAATATGATGAACAGACTGTCATGGGTTATTTTGATGGCAGTTTAGAAGAACAGGTACAGGAGTTGGAAAGTGTTCATGAATCTTGCAGACAGAAATAAGGAAGCATATGGAACTGCACTAGATGCCACTCATATGATATTTAAGTGATAAATTAGTCTGTTATACATATGTCTTAAGACTTTGTCTAAAGTTAAGTTTAAAGGTAACACATTGATTAATCTTATAGAAGAAAGTTCAAGTCAGCACAGGATCGGGCTGYCAAAGTTTTGTCAAAAAGATAGCCCCCAAAGGAAAATGTCATTGACACAAATCTCTAGATCCTATTGCTCTGACACACTCCTTTTCAGGTTTCTCAAGGAGAAGCCTTTCCTCAGTTCAGATAGTACAATACAATGAACTTCTAGATGATCAGAAGCCTGGAATCCCTGCTGGGGGACCTGGTCATCTCATTGCCATGGCTGCCTCTTCATATCATCATATTGCACTGGGATTAACCMACTTTTCCATAAGTATTTGAGCTACAGATCCCTTACGTGAAAACTAGCCTCCTTCTGAGGAGAAACTAGAAGATTATTAGGATAAAGTACTGYAGTTCRCTCTTGTCCCCATTCATCAACTGTCTTAGGGTTTTATTACTGTGAAGAGACACCATGACCATGGCAACTCCTATAAAGTAAAACATTTCGCTGAAGTGGCTTACAGTTTCAGAAGCTCATTCCACTATCATCATGGCAGGAAGCATGGTGGCATAAAGACAAACACAGTGCTAGAGAGGCGGCCAAGAGTTCTACATTTTGACTCAAAGGCAGCAGAAAGAGACTATGTGCCACACTGGGTGTAGCTTGAGCATAGGAGACTTCAAATCCCACCCCTGCAATGACACACATCCTCCAATAAGGTCCCACCTCCTCCAATGAGGCTACATATACGTTCTAATAGTGCCGTTCTGGCCAAACATTCAAGCACTTGAATGTATGGGGGCCATACCTATTCAAACCACCACACCAACTATTCATCATATCCATTTTCTGCTTGTCTCAGTAGCTGAATGTAGAAGGTGACTAAAAGNCAAAGTTTTGTCAAAAAGATAGCCCCCAAAGGAAAATGTCATTGACACAAATCTCTAGATCCTATTGCTCTGACACACTCCTTTTCAGGTTTCTCAAGGAGAAGCCTTTCCTCAGTTCAGATAGTACAATACAATGAACTTCTAGATGATCAGAAGCCTGGAATCCCTGCTGGGGGACCTGGTCATCTCATTGCCATGGCTGCCTCTTCATATCATCATATTGCACTGGGATTAACCMACTTTTCCATAAGTATTTGAGCTACAGATCCCTTACGTGAAAACTAGCCTCCTTCTGAGGAGAAACTAGAAGATTATTAGGATAAAGTACTGYAGTTCRCTCTTGTCCCCATTCATCAACTGTCTTAGGGTTTTATTACTGTGAAGAGACACCATGACCATGGCAACTCCTATAAAGTAAAACATTTCGCTGAAGTGGCTTACAGTTTCAGAAGCTCATTCCACTATCATCATGGCAGGAAGCATGGTGGCATAAAGACAAACACAGTGCTAGAGAGGCGGCCAAGAGTTCTACATTTTGACTCAAAGGCAGCAGAAAGAGRCTATGTGCCACACTGGGTGTAGCTTGAGCATAGGAGACTTCAAATCCCACCCCTGCAATGACACACATCCTCCAATAAGGTCCCACCTCCTCCAATGAGGCTACATATACGTTCTAATAGTGCCGTTCTGGCCAAACATTCAAGCACTTGAATGTATGGGGGCCATACCTATTCAAACCACCACACCAACTATTCATCATATCCATTTTCTGCTTGTCTCAGTAGCTGAATGTAGAAGGTGACTAAAAGYCATCATTTGGAAGTAACTCAACTAGGCCAGAGTTGCTAATTATGTCCATCCAGAAWCACAGTTAGACAGAAGAGTCTTAGAAAACAGTCGAGCAGATTATCTGGAATTTTCTCTGACTTACCAATTTCAGTTTTGCACTTGGGTCCCATCCACTAACCTCTTCATCAATCCTCCTTGTCCATTTTATTGCTCACTCATCTGTATATATTCTTACTTAAATTAAAGCCACTTTTCCTTCACACAGATGATACAAGTGTCTACTTGACCCTTTCCTCATTGGAAATATTTTCCTCACAACTTGAATATGGATGAATTGAAGCTATGACCCATTTGGGGCCTGACCCATAAGTCAAGTTTGTCCCATCTGCAAGCTAGCCTGAGTTTCCCTTCCCCTTTTATAAAGTACAGATAGAAACTAAGGGATTGAATGAAAACATAAGGGTCTTTCACAGTTACTCTTTCTTAAGCCTAACTCTGCCCTGTCAAGGTCATACTCTTTGACAGTCTCTCTATTTCGGTGAGAGAGAAAATGGTTTCCCCCAATGTCTGCACACTAAACATTCCCACATCCAAATACATCAATCCCAGCTATAAACTGAGGCTCTGTGGGTGAGCTCACGGAGTTCATATTACTGCCACAAGCCTAGTTTAGCTAGCAATCCTGATTATTACCTTTGCCCTCTAGGCAGCCACTCTAGACAAATCATGGAGATGTGAGATAWCAAATTCAACTCAAAACCCACACCTAATATCTTCCAAACGGGCATCATTCACTCCCTGAAACACAGGAGAGTAAGCAAATGACTAGAAATAGTTTTTAGTAAATATTATAAAAAGACATTAAAAATTAGACATGTCAAAATCTTGCAATTCATATCCCCCTGAGAACTTGACTATCCCTACGGAGCTTTCTGGATCTGAAATTTTTAGCTTGAGAACTTCCACTAACAATTGTGACTTTGAATAAAAGGGACTCATCCCGTCTCTTGTGCATGAAGCCACACTGTTGCTCACTCTCCCTCCATATTATCATTAGGACTATTGTGTTCTATCACTCTTTCCCAGGTTCCTTTAAATGCTCCTCTGACCTTGTCAATCAGTGGAGCTATTGCAATCTTCTGCTGTGGCATTAGGACCTTATCATGTCTATTACTGTTAACAAGGMAAAATCATGTTCGTCTGTCTGACCATCAGTGTTGCTGTCAGCCGAGCAGAGCTCCCACTGTACTTGCTAGAGAAGATGTGCTTGTCTTTTCAGTGAAATCCTGAAGGCCTTGGTGAATGGTGATTCCTGATTTCACCTGCATCTACACAATGGATCCACTCTGGCATGTCCTCAGTATTTTCATTTCTTACTGTATTCTAGTCCTGGCATCCCTGAAAATGACTTCCTGGGAAAGGGAGAATAATTTCTCCAATGSAATATACAATCAATGTGTCCATTATAGAAAAGGAAATCTTTGGTGCTATAACTTAGCTGGACTCCTGCTAATTTGAAGTGATAAATAAAATGTAATTCCTATGGCAAAAAGTAATAGATTGTTTAAGTTTGAATTTAATTACATTATGCATATAAAACTTTTTATTGTAATGTTCTCATTTGATTGTTTGTACTTCCCTCTTCTTTATGTTTTATTAATTTATGTATTTCACAGACAAGCCTGGTGATCCAAGTGCAGTCTCTGAACAGAGGATTTACTGCGAAAAAGAGTTTAGATTTAGGCTTATGAAAAAAATTGCATTTGAGAATGTGCAATAATTGCATATTAGAATTGAAATCTTCTAAGTTATATTATTGTGCTGTTACATCAAGAAAGAGGGGGAAATTTTTATCTACAAGTAAATATCCTTACACAAGGGTTCTTCCATGTTGGTTATGGCAGACAAGTGCAATGTTACAATGTCTTTAGAAATCTTGAAGAGGTACTTCATTACAAAATCCATCTGACAAGGAAAAGTGATTTAAACAAAAAAAGCTATCAGAACTCAAAATATCCTGGAGATTTTCAAAAGAAATTTTACTCTTTCAAAAGTTTCAAATTGAGGGGCAAAGTAACAAGGAACACTGTCTTAAAGGAAAAGGAAGTTATACTGTTGGTGGATTAAAAAAATTAACACCAATCCATTTAGTGAATAAAATAAGATGCAGCTGGGGAAACTGTAGAGCTCACCCCACTCCCACTTTTTTTTTTTTTTTTTGACAAACAGGAAAGGATTTACTTAGCTAGTATTTCTAGGTCGCTGTCCATCACTGAGGGAAGTCTGGGCAGGGACTCAAGGAAGGGGCTTGTGGTGGAAACCTTAGAGAAATGATGCTTGCTGGTTTGCTCCCAGGCTTACATCCAACAACCATTCATAGATGCCCCAAACCCACCTGCCTAGGGAGGGTAGAGGTGCCATTCATAAAACAAATAAGTTAATTAGCAATGAGATAATGTCATTTAACACTGAAGAGGTTTCATGTGATGATCTTAAAAGCTAGAGCCTGTTTCCTAGATCAATTAGTAAACAGATTTTCCAACAAAGTGCTATGCTATCACATCTGCATCACCTACTGAGAGAACAAATCTTTTTGGGTTCAGACTCCATCTTAGAGAACCTAACCTACTGTTGTATTCAAGTAAACTAATAGGCAGTTACTTAGCACCAGTTTCCAGGCTACCCTCAATAAGACCTTTATCTAATACCAGCTTCCAGGCTACCCCACACACAACAAAACCTGCATGTAGCACCAGTTTCTAGGTTATTCTTCAACAAATCTGTACCTCCAGGTTACAAGCCCACCCCTGACACTTCACTTCCTAACAACCACCAATCAGGAGGAAAGCAGAAGTTAAGTTTATGGCTTGGCTCCCAGCACCAGCCAATTATTTTAAAGAACATAATGCCCCCCCCAATCAGATATGTATGAAGCTAGATACCCCCTTCTTGCCTCTATAAATGCTTGCCTGTAACTAGGCTTAGGGCTCCACCTTCCCGCTGTGTCAGGGTTGGCTGGAGGGGAGCCCAAGCTTGAGCTTGAATAGAGACCCTAATGYGATGCATCGGTATCCATTCCTTGGTGGTCTTTTGGGGTTCACGAACATTTCCTGGCACCACACTGCAAGTATTGGAGAAATTTAAGTACATGTGTATGGCTATGATCAGTTGCTGAAAAGCACTAGTACTGTTTGGCTTCTACTGGGAAAAAAAATAGCTTTCTTGGAGAAACTACCCTGGCATCTAGCCCAACCCTACCCCATCAACGATGAGAGTCATGAAAGAGTTTCCTATGATAATTATTGTAAAAGATCTTCCTACCATGGCCTCCACACCCAACCCTGYTCTCTCCTCTGGAAGATTATGATTAAACGAATCACTACCTGCACAATACTRCAAGATAATTAGCTTTATAAATAAGCRAAAACCAAGATTGCTTTAAAATGGAGGGGAGGGTGTGTGCGGAGGGAAGCYTGTATAACCCTGTGTGCATAAAGCACAAAACTTTCCTCTCTGTGCAGAAATTTTTGGCTGAGCACAGAAAAGTTGCCAATGTGTTTTTTTTTTATTTTGAAGAGTACTTCAAAAAATTACTTCCAAAAATAATTTTCAAAAAAATTACCTTCAAAACGTCTACTTCAAAAAAATAGAAAGTGCATCATCTTGAATGCTCTGTTTTTTWAAAAAATAAATGGTACAGAAAGCAGCTACTTAAGTATTTTTCTTCCCATGAACACAACTAAAGGAATCTTGACTATAAGGGAAAAAGGATTTTTATAGGAAAAATAGATTTTAAAAGCTTATGTCTCACTTTCCTTAGTCCTGTATGGGATAGAGCATAGAGGCCAAAAAWGATAAGACCTGAAAAGGAATAAAGGGATGACACACTGTCAGAGCCTCCCTGTGTAATTCTTTGCTACTGTACACAGTTCACATGTGGGACATTTGTACAGGAACAAACAGCATCATATTGTAACGCTGTATTCTTAGGTGGGAAACCAGAGACCATATCCAGGAGCTGCTTCTCCATTACTTAATCTCTTATGGCCAAGTCGTATGCAGTGAATTACAGGTCCTTATGTTATAACATCTAAGCAGTTGCTTGAGTCCAAAGCAGACATTCACCAGAGCCCAATCATTGTCTTAAAGCATAGTTACACAGTTGGACCTATGTGAGACTCTGAGCAAGTTTCTGTGGAAAAAGAGAACTTTGACTGAGTTGGGGTGGGGCAGGGGTTTTTGAAGCAGAGCCCAGATTTTTAGTGATGCCAAGAAGGGAATGCATATAATTTGTAAAGCACCCACAGGGCCCTAAAACATGATTAGTCAAACACACAGAAACATTTTCGAACCTTTCCTTAATTGTAACAGATGGCTGAGCAATAAATTTCTATTTCAAGCTAAAGGATGTGCTGCAAATCTATCTGGCTGAAGTCCAGGCTTGCCAGCATAGGATTTCATTGTTGGAGGAAGACTTGAGTCTGTATTAGGGGACTGTTAGACTTGGCCCCATTAACTGCCTGGGTGGAACTGTAATTATTGAAATTGAAACCTTCAATGGAACAACCACGAACTTAAAAGGAGCAAGCGTTATATAGTTGTCTCCTTGCATATAAAAACAAAAGAAAGAAAAGAAAGAAAATCGAAATTAAACCCTAAACATGTTCTTCCCATACTACTAATTAATTACAAAACTAAAATCCAAACTTAAACACCTGGTTTTCCATTACATCACCAGTGAGGATAACACTTAAAGAGAGAAAGTAATAACTTGCCCAAAGTCACACAGATAGCTGGGAACAATATTCTACGTACACTCAGAACATCTCACAGGAGGTCTGATTGCTCAACTATACTCCTGGAGACAGGCTGAAAAAGAATCCTCAGCTTTTAGCTTGTAAGAGTATTTTCTGTTGAGAAGTGAACAGAATGGAGGAGCAAGTATTGTGTCTGGAATTAAAAGGACATGAATTCTTGTCTCAGTGTTGGAACTAGGTAGTTTGGCAATACATAAATCTAATGAACCCTCTGCATATTCATTAACAGTTGAGAAAATGAAGACCATAGCGCCAAGAGCTTTGATGTGAGCTTCCAGTTAAAAAGTGATATGTCAACCACACACCAAGCATTCTGCACATTATCTGGGCTGTTTTTGATGTCCACATCAAAAATGTTCAGATTCTTCAGGGTATAGATTGTCAGTATGCCATTAACTTGAAACTGTTTTATTCTCTGTAAACTATGCGAGCCACCACCTTGTGTCTTCACAATCAGAGGTAGAAGCTGGACTAGAAAAAAGAAGAAAATGGTACATTCAGATAATTTTTACCCATCCATGAGTGCATTTCAACCTGAGATGTAGGTAGGCTTTGAAAGCTTTGCTGTTTCGGTTTCAATTTTTGAGACATATTCTCACACTGTAACCCAGGTGGTCCTGGAATTCTTTTTGTGACCCTGGATGCCCTCAAACATCCTTTTGTCTCCACTTCAATAGTGCTTAGCTTAAAGGTGCAAGCTTCCCTGTCTGATTTTAGGCTTCGGGTTACTCTATTTCAATAAACTGTCATTATGATGGACTCTTTCAAACGCTGACTAAACCTCTGACCTCCTCACAGGAAATGCTTCATTCCTTCATTCTCTTCCCACTCACACATCTGAAAGAAGCAAAATTAGATATAAAACCATGAGTTAGAGGAGAAAAGAGAGTGGTAAGAATCTGTGTAGGCTGTCAAAGAGATCAGGTGAAACTGGCCTCTCCTCTGAACCCTTAGTCTTGTTACTGGTAAGCATCAAGAAACTCAACATCAATCCGCAAACCCAGAGCCAAGGAACTTGAAATTATTCTTTCATTTTAGGACAAGCAATTGATCCTGCAACACAGAGACTTATGGATTGACCCTGTTCACACGTTCACACAAATCCAGTAATGCAAGGACATCGCAAAAGGAAGAAGTCCAGAAGTGTCATCAAAGAAATAAATGGTCATGGCAAAGGATACACAAATAAGAAGCAGGACACAGTAAGTCAAATGTCCCAGAAACAGAGGTGGCAGCTATTGTTAGCAATAGGTCTTTGATGTCATCAGGCTGATGGATCTGGGGAACAGACATGATGAGTTCCACCAACGTGGGGAGGAGCAAGCATGACTAAATCAGGAGGTCACCTCATCAGCTTTTCAAATGAGGGCCATTGGACAGTTTCCCTGGAACACTCTTCTTTAGGCTGACTGACATATAAATAAAACTTAATTCTATAAGGAAGCTTATTTCTTCCACATGAAAAATGCTGACATTTTCTCAGTTAAAACGTAGAGATATGAGTATTCATATTGTATTCCTACAAAATCTTATCTTTGTAGATAACACAAAGTTACTGCTTTACATACAGCTTTGGAGGTTGGAAGTTTCAAACATGGTTTTTTCAAAATGTATTACTGTGTGTGTGTGTGTGTGTGTGTGTGTGTGTGTGTGTGTGTGCAACTTGTGAGATTTGAGTCTCTCTTCTAGCATGTTGACCCTAGAGATCAAACTCATGTCATCACGCTTAGTGGCATTTTCCTACTGAGCCATCTCTCTGGCCCTGAAATGAATATTGTTTACTGAAAACAAAAGATCTGAAGCTCTAAGAAGAAAAATTCGATTTTCTTTCCTAATACAGTTTGGCTATAACAGGTTCCTTGGCAGACTCACAGAAGTTAGCACTTGGGCCCAAGGTGGTAATGCTGTTTAGGAAGGTTCTAGAACCTTTAGGAGGTGGACCCTCACTGGCAGACCTACACGCTAGCCGTAGAACATCATAGCCCAGTCCTGCATCCTGTTCTCTGTATTCTGAAGGCCAATGAAATGTGACCAGCAGAGTCTGCACCTGCCGCCTTGTCCCTCACCCCCACCATGATTAAAGTATACCCTTAAATTGTAACCAAGATAAGGTCTTATCTTGCTTCTTATTTTCTTACAGAAACAAGAGAATTAACTCAGACTCTTAGACTGTCTAGTTCCTATAGCCACCCTACATTCTTTGCTCTTATCTTCAGATCTCAAGTCTATGACAAATTCTATCTACCTTTGAGTCAATAGCTTCCTTATATTGACCCTTATGATTACATTGAACCCACCAGGGTAATCCAGAATAATCACTTCATCACAGATCACTTAATGTCATCATAACTGTAAAATCTCCTTAAAGGTATTCTTTTTTATTATATATTTTCTTTATTTACATTTCAAATGTTATCCTCTTTCCTGGTTTCCCCTCTGAAAACCTCCTATCCTATCCCCACTCCACCTGCTTCTATGAGGGTGTTTCCCCACACAGCCAACCACTCCCACTTCCCTGTCCTGGCATTCCCCTACACTGAGGCATCCCTCCTTCCCAGGACCAAGGGTCTCTTCCCATTGATGTCCAACAAGGCCATCCTCTGCTACATATGTGGCTAGAGGCATGGGTCACTACATGTGTACTTTTTGGTTGGTGGTTTAGTCCCTGCGAGCTCTGAGTGGTCTGTTTGGTTGATATTGTTGTTCCTCCTATGGGGCTGCAAACCCCTTTAGCTCCATCAGTCCTTTCTCTGACTCCTCCATTGGGGACCCCATGCTCAGTCCAATGGATGGCAGTAGCATCCATCTCTGTATTTGTCAGACATAGGACAAAATGTCAACTAACAGATTGGGAAAAGATCTTTACCAACCTCTACATCTGATAGAGGGATAATATAC
>BDUI01010642.1:40018-56051 GCA_002335545.1 Apodemus speciosus
AAAAAAAAAATGAGTACCGGTCCATACATCGGGCGTCATTAAACTGGTAATAAAGAATGAATTGCTCTGGCTTTTTCCTCTGTCCATCCTTGCATTTTAAGACTTCTTACCCTTATAGGCCTAGAAACCTCTGGAGGGTTGGCTACTGGTCTCACTGCCTTCCACTGAGAATTTGTGGCTTGGTTGTCATGGAGACATCGTATTTCTCCAAGAATTGCTCATATTGATCCGTAGCCAGGCGTAAATGGCCAAGCGAGTGTGAGGAAGAAAGGGGGCTGGGCAGTCCTGTAAAATGACCAGGGCTCGAGGGTCGGAAAGCAGCTCATAGCAAACACTTAGGGGAAAAGAAAGAAGCTCTTTCGTTTTGGTTCGGGATTTCTTTCTGCACTGCGGACCGTTGTCTTCTTTTGGGATAAACTGAAAGGAACTTGTTAGTTGCGTGTCATGTCAGATCTTGGGTGCCTGGTCCTGACCCAGCTGTCAGCCTCCCAGCTCTGTGCAGTTCAGGGACACACAACAAAGAGGTAGTGACATGAATTATTTATTACTCTTCGTGTGGATAACATTCTGGGATAAGAAATTAAGACACTTCTGACAGAGGTGCTTGTTTTCTGAGAAGGATTTTGATGAGACATTAGATTTCCTCAGAGTAGAAGCATCTGATAGACAAAACGCCTTAGAAACGAACAAGGAGAGAGAACAAGTTTTGTGTTTCTTATAGGAATTTGGTGGCACAGAGGGACCATTTGGAACTGTGAAATTATGACAATCCATTCTTCAGTGCCCAAAGATAAACTTCAGTGTCTAAAGTCACACCATGTGTAGGGACCCTACAATGATGAGCAACTTCCTGGTGATGTGCACACCTCTATGTACTGAATGAGGGAGGCGTTTATCTGAGACAGATTGACCATCTTTATTACATGAGAAACCAAAATTAGGAGCTTTGAAGTGGTGATATTTGTGACCCTAAATAAGGGAAGTGTGTCAGTAGCTAAGCTAACAATGACGTTGTGTGCGAAGGAGTGAGCTTAAGTCTGGAGTCATCATTCTTCCTGTTTTCCCCTGGAATGTCACCCCTCCATCTGAAATTCCCTTTAACATCTTCATGGATGTGCAGCATCACCCAGTTACAAAGCTGAGTGTGTTCAGCCTTCTAGCTGTAATGGATATTGACCTTATGTAGTTTAATGTAATGCTAACTGACTAATATATTTATTACCTCATTTTAAATGAATAGACTAAATGTTTAAAGAGTATTTAGAAAAGAAAAACAGAAATGATTTCCCCATACCAAGAGTATCACTYCCTCTATTGTTCAATCCAAATACTGTCTTTATTTTTAAATCTTTTCAAACTAAAACTTTATTCTAGTTTTCACAGCTACGGAACACTGACTTCAGCCCTCATTCATAGGCAGAAAGTAGGAAGGACAAAGTTGCATGGAGAACCTGAAATATATTTTTGAATAGACCTAAAATTACTATCTTAAGTGCTGCTGGTTTTAAAATGCCATTAGTAAGTGAAATTTTAAAATTTTTGCATAAAATGACACAGTTGACTTCCCAAGTGGAGTTTGGAGATGGTAGGTTTATTTTAGCTCCGACATTAATTTCCAACCCTGAGCTGACCAGAGAGAACTGTTTATAAATGGGCCACTCTGCATATGGGTCACAGCTCAGAGGCCTTGCAGAGCGTGCTCACCTGTTCTCTTGAGGGCTATACCTTGCCCATCTTGCCATTCTGATCTTTATTGGTTCAAGCCTTATACCCAGGTGAGTGCCTGGAGTCCATTAAGGTTGGCGAAGCACCTGTCTACCGGAGCATTCTTGCTATTTTGACCTTGCTGGTGAACCTAGAGGTCTGGTCTGATGGGGAAAGTAACCCTCGGACATGTCTTTTCTTTGAAATAATTCATCAGCAGTGAGTTTTGGCTCATAGGTGAATTCCACATTTGAGCTTGTGTCTCTGACCCTACGAAGTCTACCTACTCCTTCGCTGGCATTTATATGTTCCTGAAACCTCTGGGGATAACACTGATGTCTGGTAATAGAAGCTCCGAGACAGCATCACAAACTTGCAGCTTCCTTCTGCAGTACCATTAGCCTTTCTTTCCCTTCCTCTTTAAGGCCTGGCTGCTCCTGAATTTGAAAGCTTTCACAGAAATGGTTCATCTAGTTAACGTCTAGATAAACCTCAGTGCGCCAGATGGTTTTAGAAAGGGCCCCTTTCTCTTTATTTCATATTCAACATGATAAAAATTACGGGGAAATAGTTGCAATTTTTATGCCAGTGTTAATGAGAGACCTTGGCTTAGAAAATTAACAATTTAATCTCCTAATATTCTAGGAATAGCACACTTAAAAATAACTTCAGGTTGATGACTCGTCAGTAAGTGCTTTCCATGCAAGTACAAGAACTTGAGTTTGATCTTTAGCATCTATGTGAAAACAACAACAACAAACAAAACAAACAAACAAACAAACAAACAAAAACCCAGGGAAGAGAGAGACAAGGGAATACCTAGACCACGCTGCCCTGCCAGTCTAACTGAATCAGAGAGCTCCAGGTTCAGTGACAGGCCCTGTCTCATAAGGAAACTTAAAGAAAGATAAAATAAGAGAGCCAGCATTAATCTCTGGCCCCCCACACTTAAATGGGCACACATATATATCTACATGCAGGTATTATCAGCAGAAAATGGTGGGCAAGAATTTGGAAGTATAAAAAATATAATGTCTTCAATAAGTTTTCACTTCAGTTTCAAAGTAGTTTATAATCAGCGTGTGTTCTGCCACTAATAGAGCATTTTAGTCCTTTCTATGTAGCACGTTGTGCATGTGGATCTATATGCATCACTGTCAATCAATATTACATTTGCATGAATCTGATGAACAAAACTAGAATTCTCACAGAGAATGATACACTGTGAAAAGCCAAGGTGAGATTTTTCCCCCCTTTACTACTCTGTCTCATGAATCACCAGCAAAAACCAGGAATTGGGAAGTAGGACAGCTTCGGGACGGTAGTGTTGGAGGGGCCTGATGATGATGCATGAGGCAGAAAAGGTGGGCAGCGTGAGCTGAGCATCAATCATGGCCACCTAACGCAGGCTTATGGCTGGGGCTGAAACCTCTTCTAGGAAAAGGAAGAACAATGTCAATAATAAAGTAATAAGTTCCTGCTGGTTTTGTTTAACAGTACCAGTGTTTTAATTAATTTACCCAAAGAGAAAATGTAAACATCAGCATAATAAATTTTAAAGCAACATAACACCGTAGGCTGACTTACAAGAACACACACACACACACACACACACACACACACACACACACACNACACACACACACACACACACACACACACACACACACACACACCAATATATGCAATATTCATTAAAATGAAGAGCCTACTTTTTAAAATTTTGCCAGGAGGAATGAGAATTACTACTTTGGGGTTGCATTAATAATACAAAAAATAGTTAATGAAAGCACAAGCCTCCTCCTTTTGAATAGTCAAATCAATTTATATTTATTAAACCCTCATTTTGTTAGCCTACACAGATAACTACTGAAATGCTTAAGACATACATATTTTGATTCTGCAACTTAATCCATACTTCAGCAAATATTTATAAAGCCTGGCACTGCAACCGTGGTTGTAGATTGCTCTAAAAACAATTATGCTGCCTAAAATGTGGGAGAATTTTCCTATTTCAAGCTAAATTCATCATTTTGTTGTTGGGACAATTAAAAGAATGGTAATAATGTGCGGGATAAAAATGTATATACGTGCTTAATAAGACAGGTTATCACATATGCATTTTACCTCAGGGTGAAGAAGTTCAGGAATCACAGACAATATTCTCCGTCCTCCTTTGGCCCTGTCCCTCCCTCTCCTCCTTTCTTTTCTTCTTATTTCTATATATCATCGAGTAACCCAGATTCCTGCTTTCTTTCTAGGTCAGCCAAGGTATCGTCCATGGATAGCGAAGGTGTGCTCCTGCAGGATGTGCTAGATAGATGGAGTCCTGAAAAAGGAATTCAA
The DNA here is from genome assembly GCA_002335545.1 of Apodemus speciosus. Taxonomy (NCBI): domain Eukaryota; kingdom Metazoa; phylum Chordata; class Mammalia; order Rodentia; family Muridae; genus Apodemus; species Apodemus speciosus. The sequence continues at coordinate 44,069 of BDUI01010642.1, forward strand.
TCTGAACTAACAAACAAGCACACACACACTATCTCTTTACCATCGAATAAAAGCAACATTGTCATTGGTCTGTAGCAGATTCGCTAATATGTCAGCCAAAGTCTATTAAAAATGTTACCACTGATTGTGGCTATCCAAATCCTAATTCAAGGCAATGATTGTCTAAGCAGTCTCCTTCCTCCTCCTTATTTCTGTCAATATTTGCAACAAAGAACGGCAGCCCACAGGCATAGATTTAACACCATTTCAGATGTTCATCTTCTCAGCTCCTGAATTTCAAGAGCCAAAGGAATTCACAAGACTCTCAATTCACTGTTGCTTCAAGGTATTTAACCCAAAACGTCACGGACTTTGCCATGTTGAGTTAGGGCATACTGTTTTAGTGGGTGCTTCAATTCAGACCAGACCCTGCACATGTCATCCTTAAACATGAAATGTCCTTTAGTCAGTCTTTGACACACAGTATCTAGCCTTGTGAGGTCCAATCAGCATGGAGCTCTAATGACACAATGGCGAATGTCTTTAATTAAATCTTATTAGCCTCATAGACCTGGGGGAGGGGATCCTACTTGCAGCACAGCAGGGCTCATTCTTTATTAGAATAAACATCTGCAGTTCTTTTCCCAGAAAGAAGCTGGGCTAGCAGGAATTCTAAAACTAAAACATGCAAAGCGGTATCAACAGAAACGATGGAAAATGCTCACCTGTGAAAGGGATCTGAATTTTGTGCTGTGATTTTTATCGAATGCCTAACTTATAAAAAATCGTGAAAGATTATTAAAGTATATTTAAATGAATAGAAATATGCCCCAATTCATAAAGATGGAATTAAAGATATATGATATATATGCATACATGCATATGTACATGTATATGTGTGGGTAGTTCATATAATTTCACATGGTTTTAATTCTCCTTTTCTGAACATCAGTCTCAGATCCTTGTTGAGACGCAGCAGTCAGGGGGAAGGAGAGATTCTAAAAGGGAAATGCATCTTTGAGATGACTTGCCCTGTAACCTTTAGGACTTACAATTAATTATTGAGCTGGATGAATATATCTAATATGAATATCAAAAACCTGTAATGCCTTCAAAGTAGATGAAAATACATCTTTTATGTTTCCTGAAAAGGCATGTCTCTGCATGAAGTCAATTTTGTTATGTTGTTAGTGATAATACCCATGGAAACCATTATCTTCTGAACATTTTACCTGTTTGGATATGACTGTGAGTCATTTGAAGCAAGTTACAAACAAGTCAGGCAGTGGGATAGATTCTGAGTTTCAAGGCCATCACAAGCATTTTGGGTGATGAAATATTAAATAAGTGTATGTCTTCTAACAGGGGAAATTTTAATAGTTAAACCCCAAGTACATATTAACAATCCGTTATGTTTATTAAAAGTGAGTTTTATTATCTTCATTGATATGTTCTATTATTCCATTTGCACAAAAACATAATAGTATATTTAAATCATTGCTGTATTTAGCATATTTTCAGATCTAAAGAAACCATTAATAAATCCTTGACAAATATTTCATGGTGTCAACAGTGCTAGGTAATCAGACACTGTGGAACCTTGACTTAACTAACCAGAGTTTTACGATTCTGGCGCACAATTCATTTGAGTTACTACAAATTCATATTAAATGACTTCATTATGACTGTTTTTTTTTATCAGTTTCTAAAAGCCAATGCTACTTAAATAACAACAACAACAAAACTTTTAAATCCTAAAAAAAGAGTGCTAGAACTGAATGTGTTCCTTATGCTGGTCCTACTTAAGATGCAAATCCATCCCTGGGTCTGTTTGAAAAGGCTCCCTCTATGAGCACTGTCCTATGACCATGTTTTCAAGTTGCCACCTGACTAGCTATGCTTGTCCACTTGGTACCACAGTGCTCAAGTTAAAACTGAGTGTGTCTGCCTTAGGTCTATCCCTTGTTGAACACTGGAGTACATTCAATTGTTTGTACTCTGGAATCCTCCTGTTTTTGTAGTGAATTGTTGGAGTAAAAATGATCTTGCCTTTCTTCCTGGCAATCATCTGGTAATATTGATGCCTATGCACACCCACATGCAGGACTCTCATTCAGGGAAAYGCGACATCTTCAGACCTTCAGTACATGCCAGCACCCTCCCTGYACTTTGTGGAGTTGTTCCTGGAGTGGTGCTTGCCTGTGGCACAGGGGATGGAGTCTAGAAAGTGCTTAGTGCTGAAAAAGAGGCTAGTCCTGTGTGTCCTGGCAGCCTGGGCTTCTCAGAGCCTCGTGTCCTTGGCCTGTTGACAGGCTTCCTGGCAATGCTCATGCAAAGGGAGTTTCGTATCATGGCTTGTGGTGGGCAATTCAAGCCCTAGAAAACACCCAATGAAAATCAAACGTGGGATTATAAACACAGAGGCAGGCAGCCTCAAGTCTTTCTCCCCCCCCCACCCACCCCGCACCCCGTATCCCCCCATGCTTTAGAAACTAAGAATTCCTGGAACACGTTAGTATCAGGAAATGACAAGAAAATGTTAAAGTAGGTGGGCTGTCCTCAGGGGCTGGCATCTGGGCTCATGTTTATCTCCTTTGTTTGTCCAATATCCTGCAATTTTAAAATCCTTTTAGCATTATTCAAATAAATGTTTTTGGAAACTATAGTGTTTTTCCTTGATTGTGATAATCTAGTTTTCAAAAAATTAATGTATGTGCTGTGAAGTTAAACTGCAGTGTCAGAATAGTTTAATTCCAATTGGCCTCAGTCTACATTTCACAGAATAGTATCCTGTGATTTTAAAACTTAATTTCGTACAGTTTATTTGACCAGTTATTTTAAGGCATTGTCAGACTCTTTTGTCGTCCACAAAACGGATTCTAATGTGTATTAAATGTGCTCAAAGTTGCCATTAACCACATAGTCTTCCCTATGTAAACATCTGTACAGTGCTTAGCATTCGTTAAAGATTTCCTAAATTAGCAGTAATCAAATTTAAACTCATTAAAAATGTCTTGAATGTTGTCCTCCACACAATTAAATGCCATCCCTGCCACAGGCAGTGGCTCTTGCCTGGGTCACTTTGGTCAACAAGAGTGCTGCAGACAGCATGTGGAGTAAAAGTATAAATAAGAATGACCAGTCTCCAAAGGGAGCCTGCTGCGGGAGACTCCCTTCTGGCTTAGATTGGCAGATGTTATGTCACCTCCTGACTAGAGCAGGGACCAGGTTGAGCCTGCCCTGCCACAGCTCTCTTACCCTCTGGTTCTAACTTCCCCAGAACTCATCTTAAAATTTAAGATATCAGACATTTTTTCCAGTTCTTTGGATCTGATAAATATTGCACTAAAAATATTTGTCCTGATTAATTAGATTTTTTTAACCATTCCTTATCCATAGATGTTTAGTATTTGATAAATACACTGTTGCTCACCACCCCACCCCACCCCATCCCATTTGATCTGGATATAAGTGYGCTGTGATGGTTGCATCATTTCTTATATTTTATGGTTGTGAGCCTAGCCTTTAAGGGCTGAGCCATCTCTCCAGCCCGGTTGCATCATTTCTACCATGGTAATTATGATACAAAAAAGAAAGCAAGAGAGAAAGAACAAAAGAAAAGAAGCATGCATATGAATACTATGTGAAACTGGTATTCATAGACCACCTGAACATGTTTACATTGGGGTGTGTGTGTGTGTGTGTGTGTGTGTGTGTGTGTGTGTGTNGTGTGTGTGTGTGTGTGTGTGTGTGTGTGTGTGTGTGTGTGTGTAAAATAAAAGAGAAGACTCTTGGTGTCTCGGGTTCTCCCTTTGGACAATTTCTCTAAATACCTTCACCTTATTGCTGCAGCACATTTTCTGCCATCCATGGGAAAGATCTTTTTGTCTTCAGTAGCCTGATTGTTAGAAAGGTGGTAGAGATTTTTATTCAAGGATACAAGGTCTTTAACAGCGATGACAAACAATTCCTATTTAGTATACACCCCACCAAAATCCGGAAAGTGCAAATGCCAGCAACATGCCAATATTCATAACATTACGTAAAAGCAGTAATTAGTTGGCACATGCCTCCTAAGCCAATCATTTACTCACTTAGCAATCATTTTAATTGCAATTATCTGCAAAGTCATCAAGTGCCTTTTAGATCCTGACAGTGCGTATTCTGGGAGAAAGTGTTTTCATGAATCCTTCTGAGAGAAAGAGAGAAAGAGAGAGGGAGAGAGAGGAGAGAAAGAGAGAGAGAACCCATGCTCCGTTCTTGACACACCRCAAACTTCCTGTAAATTTTTAAAGGATTCCCTGTTAATACTGTAGGGTCAACAGTATTGCCGATCCAAATGAGCCTCTTTCATCTAGCATCAAAACCATGCTATTTTTGCTCTCTCCAGTTGTATCCTGTGCTGTTTCAGTTTGTGTTTTGAAGTTGGGCAGTGGGGGTCAGGGAAACAGAGAACTCAGATCAAGATCATTTTTTTTCTAAGCAAAGGAGGAACCCTGGGGATGAAGTTCCCCTGTGGGCTGTCTCTATGATAGAGGCAATTCCCTGAGATCAGCCCCTAAATCAGACAATCAGTGGGTTCCCTCCTCCCCGGTCTAAGCAAAGAATTCACTTCAACTTCTTATTTGAGAATTCAAAATAACAGGGTAGAAATTAGTACTCCTTTGTTTGGGATCGTGAAGTGGAGAGATAAATGTGGAGGTCTTCAGGTTATGTTCCCCAGACAGCACTGTCACAGGTACCCTCCGACAAGAGTTGATTTGTTCTTAGTCTTCCTGCCATGTAGGGGGCAGCAACAGCCAAGGCTAGAAAATATGTCTCATTCCCTGGCTCTGCTCCAAAATATATTCTAACTAGAAAAAAAAATCCTTGTAGAAGAGAAAGGGCTTAAAGCACAAAGACAAATTCCTCTCTGTCCTCGCCTATCTCTAAAGCACTATTTTAAGGTTGTGCTTAAACCTGTTCCCATAACTTGGAGACATCTGTCACTTCCTTCAATACGAAAGTCATATTCTTCTGTTCAGACTGATAGAATTCGTTTCTACTTCTCTGTTTACTAGAGTCTGATTTCTTTCCCTTCTCCTGGCTGGGAGCCTTTCTCTGAAGCAAAAGGAAGGAAACTGCTTTCATCCCWGACTACCTACGCTTCTGGGGAACTAGAGCAAGACCATCTATGTACACATCTGGGGGCAGAGTGGGGAGGGGGAGAGAACTGGAGAACTGTCTTGAGTAAATGTGGATAGACAAACTCATTTCCTCTGATCTTCCTAATGAGAAGTGACTGCACACATCTGCCAAATGAAGGCCATCGCCACACCCAGAAGCCCAAGACACCTGAAAGGGAGGCCAGAGACCTCGCAGCAGCAGCCATACATGGGCAAGGAGAGGGCATGGCCTTGCTCGGTGGTTGTGGGTCCCATCCCTGAGAAAGCTGTTTATTCAAATGTCCATAAGAATTTGAGACTGGTGTGTACACCATTGTGTAACTAAAGTTAGCATTTTCTTACACTAGAAAACCGAAGAAAAGTAGACTGTTCTTCTGTTCCTGATACTTTGGTACAACTCATACATGTGATAGAAAACAGTTTTTGTGAAGGCAGCTTCAGTATATTCTCGTTACACAGACTCAGTGTGTCCAAAGTATCAAGGAAATGCTCAYGGTTCCAGGCAAGTGAGCTCATGGGAACTGACTCCTAAGGCAAGGAAGGCAAAAAAGCAAAAAGCCAAGGGAGCTGTGCATCTCTTCTCGGTTTCCTTTCTCCCTTCTTTTGTTCCCTCACTCAGTGGATCTCAACCTTCCCAATGCTGCAACATAACTAATTTTTGTTGCTGCATAACTAATTTCTCTGCTGTTCAATGCAAATATCATAATGCAAATATCTATGGTTTTCAAAGGTCATAGGTGACCCCAATGAAAAGGTCTTTTGACCCTAAGGGGGTCATGACCCGCAGGTTAAGAACCACTGGCTCACATCCTTGATCTTTTCTCTCCATCTATGCAGTTTAGCAGAAATATTCTAAAAAATAGCAAATCTTGGCCTTCCTTTTCTTCTCTTTCTTTTAAAGGTGTGTGGATGTGTGTGTGTGTGTGTGTGTGTGTGTGTGTGTGTGTGTGTGTGTGTGTGTAACTATGGGCATATTGTGGCACATGTATGAAGTCAGAGATGTCAATAAGGGTCTCTTGTTCACCACTGAATGTGCAAGTCTGGCTGGCCCACGTGTTTGTAAAGATTCTCCATTTTTCATCTTCCATAGAAGTGGAGCATTCCACTGTGCTACCATGTCCAGCATTTTATGGGTTCCTGGGACTCAATCTTAGATTTTCATGCTTGTATAGCAAGGACTTTAGCCACTGAGCCATAGTCTCAGCCTCCCCTTCACTTTCTTAYTGGACAATAGTGGTTACACAGCCTCATACACTGTCCTGAGCTTTGTTATCTTCGTGTGTACATGTGGACTAAAACTCAGAATTATATGCATCATTTGCATATGCTATTATTAATAAATACAATATTATGATTAATTAAAATCAGTATGCATACCAAAATGCCTGGTTATTATCATTATTATAGACAACCAGAATGGCACTCTGGTTCTTGGGCGGGCTTGTTACTCAGATTGGAGGACTTGGCATACACAAAGTACATAAGTAATTTTAATAAAACTGTCATTTTAAAAGTGTTTGGTGTTAACTGGATTAAAGATCAAGGGAAGTGTGGCCAAGTTTCAATAACTGATTTAAAAGGCCAAGGATTTCCACAGCATGGTGGGAAAAAAAAACCAAACAAACAACAAATAATGTTCTGTATCATAAAAGATTTTCTTCCAGGAACACTCATATCTGAGTAGCATGGGTGCATCTACAGTTGTTCAGAGCAAGCAACTTCCCTCTTAACCCCTGTCAATGCTAACATCATGATGCTAAGATGCACGTCTGAGTGGCTTTCTGTGAGTGTCATGAAAGACCAAAGTGAAACACATATGCACCTCTAAAAAAGCAATTTTAAACAGAAAGCCAGAGTGTCCCTGAAAGGTATTAGGAAAGGCATGGTGATAGGATATGCTCACTTCTGCCTTCCCACATAGGGGGACATGTATTGGAAACCACTTCCTGTTAAGCTAAACTGTCAAAATGGAGCCACTCACCTGAAAACCCAGTTCAAGGTGGGTCTGACATAGAGTTCCAATTTCCTTCAATGTCGTCACATACCAGCAGAACAAGTTTAGAATAGAAGTCTGTCCTTGGAGATCCACAGTAAAGAGTGGCGAGATACTTCATCACAGACTGGCTTCTTCTGTTCTCTTTTCCCCTCAGCTGTTTAAGTGGGGAAAAATATGAGACAATATGAGTGGTTAAAGACCATTTTTATTGAAGACACCCCAAAGCTGACACTAATACGAGACCCAAGGAGGGAGGCGGGAGGCCCTTGGGCCTGTGGGTTTTTGATGCCCCAGTGTAGGGGAATGCCAGGGCAGGAAGATGGGAATGGGTGTGGGCGGATAGGGGAGCACCATCATAGAGGCAGGGGGAGTGGGGATTGGGTAGGGGGTTTCCAAAAAGGAGACCTGGAAAGGGAAAAACATTTCAAGTGTAAATAAATAAAATATTCAATTAAAAAAACCAAAAACATAAAATAAGCCATTGTACCACAAAGCTGATGAGCTAACAAAATGGAGAATTTAGTTCTATGTCAGGTGTGGACAAACCCAAGATATGGTCTGTAAAAAAAAAAAAAGTGAAAATAACTCTAGCAATAACAAATACATCACATTGAAATAAACCACGATGCCCAATAAAATTTAAAAGTACCTGTATCAAGCTATCAAGCTATAGTCTAGTGAAGATTTAGACTATCAGAGATGATCTTAGAGTGACAGAGAATGAAATGACATCAGAACTCCCAGCTCCATAGGATAGGGTGTAGTTCAGAGGTAGCATTATTAGTTTTCACTGTGGACTCTAGAAGCAAAGGGGGCCCTGACCTAAATCCTTTTTGTGTATGTGTGTTTTGTTTCAAAACAGGCTTTCATGATGCAGCTCTGGCTGTCCTAGAACTCATTCTGTAGACTAGCCTGGTCTCAAACTCACAGAGATCCACCTGCTTCTGCCTCCCAGACCCTGGGATTAAAGGCATAAGCCAGCATGTATAGCTCTGAATGCTTTGATGAGAACCATTTCCACACTGAAATTATATATAGACCTTTATCATGAGTTGGAAGATATGGTACACCTACACACTTGGGTAGATCAGGAAGGGACATCATGTGTAACCTAGGAAAATATAATTCCCCAGAAGACAAAGCGGGTTTTCGTGTCTACTGCTGTGAACGAGGCTGGGGAGCCACCAGTCCAGACTGTAAGAGGAAGCATGAAAATCTCATCAGAATGCCTTTGGGGTGAAGAAGAAGCCAGTAAGCTACCCRGCAAAGCTGGGATGGAGTTGGGGATGAGTTCTTGTCAGGTATTGGTGTAGTGGTTTGAGCTTGATATGTCTCCCATAGGTTCATGTGGTTGAATGCTTGGTCCTCAGCTCGGAGAGCTGTTTAGGAAGGTTGTGAAACCTCTAAGGAGTGAAACCTTGCTGGAGGAAGTACGTCTTTGGAGAGAGCCTCGAGGCCTTGTAGTCCAGCCAGTGTCCCGTCCAGTCTCTGCTTGCCCTTTGCAGGTGTAACAGGACCAGATGCCTCCTGCCTTGTCTGCCGTGCCCTCCCACCAGCTTCTGTATTTTGCCCACCAGGACGGGATGATTCCCTCCCCCAGTTTTTAAGCCAGGAGAAACTCTCCCTACTTTAAATTGCTTCTTGCTGCATTTTAGGTCATAGCAGTAAAAAGAGGATTTTAACTTGACAGTGTGGTTGATAAGTCCACATATTCTGCAAGCAGGCCTTTGGAGTATTCTAGGACTCTTATAATGACTTGGGTTTTCAGTGTTTTCCATCAGGTTCTATCAGGGGTGAGAGAAGTACATTTGAAAAAGCAGAATCTGTGTGTCTACTATTCAGCAAGGCCGGGAGAATCAGCAGCCCGAATGTTACCACTTTTAACAAATAATGACCAGCAAGTTTTGATCTAAACTACAAGAACAGGTACCTGCGTGTTTCTATCATCATATGATCTATGTCTATGTGTCAGTTTTCTGAAAGCCCCTAGGGTGAGTCACGTCAGAAACAGAAGGTCTCGGACTTTTTTGTTCTACACTGCCTACTAGGTAGATTACCACGGCATATGCAGATGGCAGACGCAGTAGATATCTACCATGTGCCAGCTATTCCACTAACTCTGTTTAGTTTCCTGCTGCTATGATAAAATACCCTGAAAAGAAAAAAAAAGAAAGCAGTGTAGGAAAGAAGGAGGTCATTTTAGTTCACAGTTTCAAGCTTGAGTCCATCAGAATGCGAAAGTCAGAATAGGAACTCAACACAGCTAGTCACATCTACAGTCCAAAGCAGAATAACAATGAATGAATACACGCTTGGCACAACTTGCTTCCTTTCAGCTTAATACAATTCAGAATCCCCTGCATAGTGAGAATAGTACAACCCACATGTGTAAGTCCCCACATTTTAATTAAAATAATTAAGATAATCCCTACTGACATATGATAAGCCAACCTGATCTAGACAAACTCTTACTGAGAATCTTTTTCCAGGTGATTCTTGATTGGTGTCGGGTTGACAATGGTCAACATTTCTCTGTTCATATTTAGCATTGCAATAGCCAGGTTTTGTCAAGTCCAAGCCTCCAGTTTTAGTTGTTCCCTGTGGCCTTTGTGTTCCAATCTATTCCTGTAGAAATGACCATGTCTTTCCAACCATGGCTATCCTTCACATTGGGTTCATTGGGTCATTGTACCACATGTTCTTAGAGTCCTCGATATGTTACTCTGTGCATAAGGGTTTTTGACCAGATAAGTGGCCTTTTGAGTGAGACAAACTAACTAGAATGAACTTCCCAGCCAGCATACCAAGGTCCTCCCCTGTATTACATCAAGGTCCTTCTGTGGTGCTTCTGTGATGTTTCTTGATGAGAAAAGCAATTTAAGGATGATTTCAGCACTTTCAACAAAATTGCCAGCTCAATTGTCGAAGGCAGGAATCGCTCACCCTCGGCACCATTAACATCCTCAGTCAGGTAGTTGTTTCTCTGTACGTTGAAGGACATTTAGCAGCATCCCTGGCCTCTCCTACCAGAAGCCCCAGGTCCTCCTCCAGTTAGAGCAATCAAAAATGTCCCAAGACAGTGTCAAATGTCCCTTAGGGAGCCAAGTAGTACCTGGTTGAAAAACACAAGTCTAAGGTAAAAAAAAAATCTCCCAACAGAAATSTCCAGGCAAACATTTATAATGTGCTTCACTGGCTTTCACTCACTTTGGGGTTGTACGCTCTGACCTAGGTTCAACTCCAAACTAATCCTTTGCTATCTCACTGCCCTCTCAATTAAACTGTTGCTATCTTCATGAGTTCAGCTGTGCCTGCCTGTAAAAGATCGTTACAGAAGGACTTGTGTACTGTTGATGTCCCCTCGTAGAAGGAGGACATAGAGGGTATAGGACTCTCATCTGAGTATTTAGCCACCCCTCCTAAACAATTGCAACAATTGAACAGAGCCTCAGAGAGGGGCTTGAATCTACAGGCTGGGGAAGACTAGCAGAAGGGGGATTCCACTTATATGACTGTAGGAAAGTCATTATCTATGTGGGGTGAAGACCTTTCAGTGTGGCTGGTTTGGGGTTATTTACCTCACCCATATCTCTTCACCCAATAAATTCACTGGATCTACTTTAGGGGAAAGCAAACTTTGGATTGTCACTGGAACCACAGAAGGAGGGTAGACATTGCTTAGCCCCACCCTCCAGGGAGAAAATTCTCACAAATAGATTTCCCGGAAAACAAGAAAGCAATTTCTGCTTTTCTTCTATTTTGCCCATGTCTTTTCCTTTCTCAAATTCTTATAGCCTGATTCATCAGAGCACTTGTCCCTCAGACATAGCTTCATGCACTCCAAACTCACATATTCATCTACACGGCCCATCATCTCTTGGACCCCTGGGCCTCACAGTGAGATCATTTTTTATTAAAGAATATCTTTCTCTTCTTTTCCCCTCCCAGCATGAACTCTCTCTCCAATTATCTTCTATTGGATTCTCTAAGTAGTTCATAACTATGTCTTTGCTGTGTCCCCAAGGCAACTGCCTCAGTGCAGCCCATCTGTGTTGTCACAGGAACCTCATGATGGTTCTCCTGCTGCCATTTCATCCTGCATGCTGCTACTAAAACTCACTCTCTGAGATGCAAATTTAGTGTATCTCTCTTCTGGATGCATTTGATTCTTTTTGGCAGGGCAAGTACCCCTTACTTCCTACCATTGTCCAATGATAAATTCATGGAGATTTTGTTTCTTTCTAGAATAAAGGTACGGTAAGAATTTGATATGGAAATTGTAGGCATAATTGAATATATCCTGTTGTTTTTGAGTAATGGATTGTGGGTTTATAATAGATTTAAGAAAGCAATGTTCTTAGTCTTAGGCTTTTAAACTAGGAAGATAATAAAATATCATCATATATTTTGGGTGTGCCAAAAAGTCAAGCTAATTTTCTTTATAAATTAATATAACTTCTAGCGTTGATTGCCTAACTCATTGTTTTTCCAGGTAGGAAAATGTTAGCCCCAACTGAGTCAAAGTTCCTACTCTTTTAGCTAGGTAATACATGCATGCCAGGCTCTGGGTATCTGTGTGGATTTTAGTGCAAACAAGACAATGTACAGAGCAAGAGTGGCCACTGCTTAGCAAGCTGACATGAAGCAGCTGGTATGAATGAAGACTAAGGAGACACAACTCATTCTGAAAGTGTAAGAGCATAAGGTGTCTTTTGTTGTTATTCTTTTTTATGTTGTTGTGATTAAAATATTCTGTCAAAAGTAAGTGAAGAAAGCCGGGCGTGGTGGCGCACGCCTGTAATCCCAGCACTTGGGAGGCAGAGGCAGGTGGATTTCTGAGTTC
>BDUI01010643.1:42000-53188 GCA_002335545.1 Apodemus speciosus
TCTGGGATCTGCTCTTTCATCAGTTTCAAAATGTCCATGTTTTTATGGTGTAGATTTATTTCAAACTTCATGGAGTGGAGATTGTGAGTATTTTATGCATATGATAGTCCCCAAATTTTCCTTTACCTGATATCTGGATAGCCATAGCTCTACTTCCATGTCCATAACTAGCCAGCTGCAGTAACCTATGTGCTGTTTGATCTTTTGTACCTGCTTGTATCATTTAGCTTAGAGTCTATAGCCTATAACTATTTTCAAATGTCAAAAGTTCCCTCATTTAGAGTGCTGAATAATATTCATCTGTGTGTGTGAACCATATTTCATCAGTTTGCCTGTGCACACATACTGTGTGGATAACTTTTAGCTGTTTCAAAGCATGTTATTGTGAACATGTCTGTACTCRTTTGATTGAAACTTTTTCAACATGTTCAGTTAATACTCAGCACTGGGACAGTAGGACCCATCGTACTTCTGCTSTAAATTTCAAGAACTCCAAGACATTTCAAAAGCAACTGTATCATCTTGCAAGACATTTCAAAAATCATCTGTATCATCTTACATTTCTATCAATAACATTTTGAGAAGACTATTCATTTTTGAATAGTAGAACAAGGTACAAGAGGTAATTCAGATAAATAAAAGTAAAAAGTTTTAAACTGAGGAGTTCAAAACTGTGTTTTCCATATACAGAATTTTGTGCTTTGGAGTACTTCTTCATAATCATTTTCTTTCTATATTCACATATAAAACAAACTAATGAGKTAGAATCTAGGAAAGGAGATTTTGTTTATGTTTATGCTTCAGAAAAACAACTAGTCAAAAGACAAAGATATTACCTTCAATTTTAGGTTTAAAGGTAGAATTTATTTACTTTCTAATTTATTTTATTTTGATACTGAATATTGAGCCAAGGAGCCTATAAATGTTGGCAAGGGCTGTGCAATTGACCCTACCCAGAAAAAAATTATGTAATTGAAATTGCCACAATAATAGACTGAATATCTGATGGAAAGAAACAATGTGATTTTTAAGAGAGAACAACATCTCCCAGACATTCACAAATCAGAGTTACCTTAGAAATAAATAGCGGGGAAGTATAGGATGCCTGCTTAACCCTTCCTCCATTACTATAATAAACATCTTAGCAAAAAGTCATGACTGCAGTGGGTTATCAAGAGAAGCAGCAGAGGCTTGATGAGTCATGAGATGCTTTAGTTTACTTGGTTTTCAAATACTTTTTCTTGCCTTAATTATAACAGATAATATCAAGTCAAGGTAAATAATCTTGTATTTCTACATTWTCATCATCAGAATATTATGCTCGMAGCCAACCATTGGACTGAACACAGAGTCCCCAATGGAGGAGCTAGAGAAAGGCCCCAAGGAGCTGAMGRGGTTTGCRGCCGAATAGGAGAAACAACAATATCAACCAACCAGGACCCACAGAGCTCCCAGGGACTAAACTCCCAATCMAAGTACACCTGGAGGGACCCATGGCTCCAGCTGCACATGTAGCAGAGGATGGCCTTGTGAGACATTAATGGGAGGTGAGGCTCTTGRTCCTGTGAAACCTCGAAGTCCCAGTGTAGGGGAATGCCAGGACAGGGAAGTGGGAGTGGATTGGTTGGTGAGCAAGGGTAGGGGGGATGGGATAGGGGATTTTCAGAGGGGAAACCAGAAAAGGGGATAACATTAGAAATGTAAATAAAGAAAATATCTAATAAAAAATAAATGTTAAAAAAGTAATGAACTATTACATGTGATTATATCATAACGTATAATGTCATTTCTAAATAAAAACATGAATGTTGCTATATTTTTCATTATGAATATGTATATGGAGTGTGTGTGTATGTATGTGTGTATGTGTGTGTGTTAGTGAAAAGAGAAAGAGAAAGGGAAAGACATGGAAAGAATATGTGCAAGTGTGTTTTATGCATGTGGCATATACAATGTGTGTGGAATTACATATGGAAGCCAGAGGAAGATAAGGGTGGCCTGCTTAACCATTCTCCATATTACTCCACTGAGACATGAGTACTCACCAAACCTGAAGGTAGGCTACTGGCTAACATGCCACAGCAATGTATCTCTTCCTGACTCTGCAGCAGCAGGGTTACAGGTGGGCACAGCCACACTGCCTTATGACAGGTGTTCTCGAATCCAAAGTCAAAAGCTTACCTTTGTGAAACACCCACTGTGCCAACTCTCTGCACCCTCTCTCTGTTCCTTCTACCCGGTTTTCCTTTCCTAATTTTCTAGAAGACACGTACTTTATAAGCTTGTCTATATTAAACCCTATGCCTCCAGCACTGGACCTGTGTCTCATTTACAATACCAACAATATCACAATGTCTATGAAAACTGCACATCGCAACCGGGGAGAAGGGAAATAGCTACCATATTGGTGAACACGTGTAAGTTAGGTTTGGAACCATTTAGATAGCACAGATGTGAAGCTACTTTACTTAGGTTTCTGAAGATACAGCATATGCTGATTTTGAAATCTAAACACTGTAAGAGCAGCTGTGAGGTAATGAAAGCACTCACATCATGTTAGCCTTAATCAGAATAGCTCTTGAGACAGTAATGAAGTTGATATCCTGAAAGAAACAGCTGGCTTTGCATTGCATGATAATTCCCAGCAAYCTGGATAAAACCCAGCTGCTGATAATACTGATAAATTATGTATCAAACTGGAGTTTTACTTTTTTTCTGTCATAGTTGAGCATAAAGTTTCCAAGGTTTTTCTTGGTTCCTTTTTAATATATTAGGAACAGATACTTTCCACAGAATTAGATTTTGTATATGAAATTACAGAGAACCTGATTTAGGATGTGACGGAGTTGCTCCCGCTGCAGAGTTTCAGTGTATAATGGTAAATTCTGACCTTGTCAGGGGGAGACAGCTGAATTATGATTCAGAGCCTGTGAAAAATGATATGTCTCCAATATTAGATTAATCTCCTGTAAACTTTACTATTCTGCATTACCAAGCCTTGTAAATGTCATCTTTATCCATCATCTTGAGGTATTTTGATGTTGCTTGTATAGTAATTTTGATTTCATTTTCAGTTTCTCTAAAGAGACAGTTATTTCCCTATTAAATCACACTCTATGTTTTTATTACAAATTTCATCAAAAGATCTATAATATTCCTTTGAAAATTAATAACACTTGGTTAGTTTCCATGTAAAGCAGCAATTTGATGGATAGAATGAAATGCTAGAAATTAAATACCAAGCTGAGATGAATGGATTTGTATTCAAAACATAATTATTTATTAATAATATATTTAGTTCATTAATGTATTGTTTTGGCAGAATTTGAAGTTCCTAAAATCTCAAGTTTATAATGTTTGGAGAGCATAAAGAATATTGCAAAATGAGAAAGAGACCTGATATTTTGAGTGAAGGTAGGGGCGCACATGCCACATTAACTGTGGAGATGAGAACATAACTTGCAGGAGTGGTTCTTTCTTTCCACCAGGTGCCTACTGACTAAAATTCAGGTCATCAGGCTTAGCCACAGTGCCTTTACCCACTGGAAACATCTTACTTCCTGGAGACCTGATATTCTAGACCTTTGTGAACTCAGTCAATGTTACTATAAAGGTCGATTTCAAAACACCTCTCTGATGATTTACCCAAATCATATGCTATGTATTTCAAGAGTCACTTCAAGTGTTCCACTTGAGGCTTTAAGTTGATTTTGTTTGATGGACAATTAATGTATTTCTTCACTTCAATTTTTGAATAGACAGACATGAATCCAGAACAAATATATAACTCAATATTTTTCATCAAGAACATTCTAGGAGAGGATATGGAGAGAAAAGTTTTCAAAAATAGTAATCAATCTATATCAACTGACACAGCATATTTCTCTATTGCTAGGATGTAGGTTAATATTCTAAGATGTTTTCAATTATTAGAGCAGTGGGATTTTATAGTACTTTTAAAACTAGATGTATTCATAACTGTCATTCAGAGGAGTAGAGATACACTACTAATAAGGAAAGGGGATTTGTTAGACTGGCGTGCATGAATGGAAATTGGATAGTGCAATAAAATAGCTACTGACACATTTGCACACTGAAGATCTAGACAATCTGCTCAGTTCAAGACGTCAGAAGACTTGCAACAGAAGAAGCTATGCTGCATTCCCACGGAAAAAACTGAAACTATGAAAGCACCATGGAGTCCTTAGAACGAAGACTATTTCAAACACAAAGAAACAGGCATCTGATACCACACACAGGAGACAGCACTGAACATATTCAGTAGGACACAGCTTTCAGGCTGACCCACTTTAACAACTTGACTATATCTCTGCTCCTAAAATATTAGATGGTGTCATCCAAATTCATGGTAGATGATCCTCCTTTGGTTGCTTTTTCAGATGCTTTATAACTCTCCTAAGAATTTCTTACAACCAAGTTGAGAGTAAAGATTTCCCAACACACTGAAGGCCTTCAGAAGTCTTAGAGTTTTTTTATGTGACTATCTAAACACTGTTACTTGTTTTACCAAAGGGCACATGGATTTAAGAAATAACCAGKTTTTCAGAAACTCTTTAACTTCTAAATTCATATAAATAGATACTGTAGCCAGGGTGAGAAACAGACTTCTCAGGTTGTAAACTAAGTCCAATTATCAACTCTAATTATAACTTAAATAGTGCTTTCTATGATGTGCAAGCATGTGTGTGTGAATGTGTGTGTGTGTGTGTAGTATTCGATTACATACATTGCATACATTGTGCATGCTGGGAACAGACTCTAGAAATCCAAGAAAATCACTCTATTATGGAGGTACAATCTTAGCTCTTTTTAAACAACTTTGAAACATTCATTGTTTAAAACTTTTGTTTTTTAAGACTTATGATTATTATTCTTAATTGACACAAGTGTGTTGGGTGGATGGATATGTGCACACCAATGCAGGTGCCTTTAAGACATAGCAATCAGATCTCCTTTAACTATAATTACTGGGGATTTTAAACAACCTAAGACAGTTGCTAGGAACAAAACTKGGGGTGTCTGTAAGAGCAAGAAATACTCTTAACTACTGAGACGTCTCTACAGCCCATGAACTCATTATTTGGGTGTAATTTGTCATTCCCTAGTAAATGATCAATATGGTAACTAATATTCATTAAATGTTTATCATGTGCCAGACAGTAAAGTTTTCTCCTTATGACTTGAACTCTAATTTCTAAGAAAAAAATATCTTGATCACAAGTTTCATCTGAGACATGAAACAGAGTTTAGGTTAATGTCCTAAGGTTACAAAGCCAGGAAGCTATAGAGCCATCAGTTAGCATGTTATTCCCACTTCAGTACCTGAGATCACAACCTCTACTGCTCTCTATCTACATGAAAAATAAACTGATCTAGTATCCGCTGCCCATCTAGCCATGTATTTATGATGTAAACATTCAATGCTACAAGCATTATGGTATATTCTTCAGTTTACACTACTTGCTTATCTAATTATTACTGGTTATTTTATTTATCTATATTTCAAATGTTATTCCCTTCACGGTTTGCCCTCTGCAACTCCTCTATACCATGCCTCCCTCCTGTTTCTCTGAGGGAGCTCCCCCACCCACCTACTCCTGTCTCACCACCCTGGCATTCCCTTACACTGGGGCATGGAGCCTTCACAGGACCAAGGGCCTCTTTCCATTGATGGCTGACAAGGCCATCCTCTGCTACATATTCAGCCAGAGCCATGGGTCCCCACATGTATACTCCTTGGTTGATGGCTTAGTCTCTGGGAGCCCTGGGTGGTCTGGTTGGTTGATATTGTTGTTCTTCCTATGAAGTTGCAAACCCCTCAGCTACCCCAATCCTTTCTCTTAATTCCTCCACTGGGGACTCATGCTCAGTTCAATGGTTGGCTGCAAGCCATATCTGTATTAGTAAGGCTCTAGCAGAGCCTCTCAGGAGACAGCTATATTAGGTTCCTAACAGCAAGCACTACTTGCATACTTAATGTAGAGTCCTTTTATTGGAGTTGAAATCACAGTTCCCAACTAGTCTTCCCTGGTTTCTTATGGCAGGAATGCTTATGTTCTTTCTGTTTCTGTGAGAGTCCCAAACTCTAGGTAAGAAGGAGAATCTGCTCTTTGCTTTGTAAGTTAGACACCATGACACATTTCAATGGTAGAATAGTATCTGATCGCTCATCACTGCATTAAGATGCTACCCTTTGAACTAGATTCATAAAGTCTAATTACACTTAACATTTGGTTTCAGAATATTTTTTTCAATGTGAAAATGTATTTGAGCAATTAGCCTTTGATTTGCCAATCATCTCTGATAATCCTTTAAAATTCTAGATGCATTTTATGCATATACATGTACATATTTGTATGTATTCATGTATTTATATTTTATGCACATAAATATTTTAATTTTAACTCAACCTTTTCAATCACATAAACATTTTAGGATAGACTATTATAAATTATACACATTTATATGACCTTATGAAATAGAGACCATATTTCCCCAAAATATGGAAGTATGGGTTACTTTACTATTTACTCTAAGTTGTTTCAGAGAAAGGTGAGGTCTTAACATAAATGAGGGGGTAAAATTCCTAGTCATTCTTAATTACAAAAAAATTTCTTTTAACAATGAATGTGCTTTATATATTTATTTATTGTCTTAAATTTTGTATTATTAATGCATAATTAAAARTAATTAATTTTAGGCCAGGCAGTGGTGACACACGCCTGTGATCCCAGCACTTGGGAGGCAGAGGCAGGCAGATTTCTGAGTTYGAGGCCAGCCTGGACTGCAGAGTGAGTTCCAGGACAGCCAGGACTACACAGAGAAACCCTGTCTCAAAAAAAAAAAACCAAAAAAAATTAATTTTATATTAGTAATATTTCTTATTAAATTATATGCCTAAAATACAAATATATTATATATGTACATAAATCTCATTGAACTATTATTATTGTTTATTATGAAGCTATCTGACTAAAATACAAATATATATGTGTATGTGAATACATATCACATATATAATTTATAAATATATATGCATCTGCAAAAAATTATGAAAATATAATTCATGTTAAAATTTCATGAAGTTGTAGTTAAAGGCAGTGGTACTGCACAACTTTAGTCCAAGCACTTTGAAGACAGAGTCAAAGAGATCTCTGAGCCTGGTCTACAAAGTGAATTCCAGGACAGCCAGTGCTTTACAAAGAAACCATGTCTCAAAAAACCAACAACTAACTAAATATTATAAAGTCATATATAGTTGCAGGTAGATGATAAAAATTATGTCATTTACTGTAAATATTATTAAATGACTATTAAARGGGGATTTAGCTGTTGTTTCACTTAATCTTTGTTGATAAGTTGTATATATTCAATTGCACTGAATTAGTGTGTGATTTGCAAAACTTTGGACACATTTACAATACACTAAAAATCAATAAATGTTTGTACACTGGGCCAGCAAACACATGCCTATGAAAAAGAAATCTCTTAAAACAAAAGAGAACTCACTAACATAAGCATATGGAGACTGGGTTCTTTAAAATATAATCTGTAAAAATATATTTTCCCCAAAATGTATCCAAGTAAAATCATTAAAATTGTCTTGTGTATGAAGTGTCTTCTAGACAAATGAAATCCACCAGATAATGTGTAGCATATCATGGTGCTATTGTAAGCTCATTTGTTAGTGACAGGCCTTTGGGAAGCCATCTAGTCAAATACATTATACCTAACTGACTGTAAGAGTGTCTCTGAGATCTCTCTGTCATTTCTGTTGGTTTTGGAATAATCTGTAAAAAATTTATAAAATGCAATAAATATGAGCATTGAAGAATATGGGAGTTGATTTGAGCACATCATTTTAATTATCTAATCTCTCTCCAAAGGTATTTCATTCAGAGGAAGGATACCTTGCTATCTTTGCATTCATGATGGAAAAATTAATAGTATTCCACTCAAACTGGGTGAGACACATTACAGACAAAAATCTATTTTTCTCAAAGACTATCAACTTGAATGTTAATTTCATTAAAAACAATACAATTAGAAATGCCCATATCTGGCCTCTGTGTCCAAGTCAAATATATCAAATTAACCATCACACTCATTAATCATTTTAGTCCTTAAAAAGTGGAAGATGAACCATGAGAAAAAGGTGATCTATGGAAGGTGGAGTTAATTCTACATTTGCAAGGAGCTAGATTCTGCCAAGAATTTACATGAACTTTAAAGAGAATCTGGAACCTTGTACAGTTTCTTCTGAAGCTCTGAGTTGTTTGATCAAAGGATGAGACTGAGTCTCCTAACCCTTGAAAAATACAATTGTTATAGGGCAAAGACTCATTTTGTTATGTGTTTTTATGTGGTGATGTAACATTAACAAATATATCCTTAAAGTGTCAGTTGTTGAGGACAGGAGATTAGCACATAGCACAGTGGTACTTAAGATATTCTCTAGTTGATTGGATTATATTATATGTCAGTTCTTGAACCACTTATACCATTGAGGCCTTTGACTTCTGTTTAGGTCAGGGGTATAGTCTATCTTTTATTACAATTTGACTCATTAATTTTTGTGCATGCATGTGCATACTATAATGCAGCAGGTGTATGCCTCTCTTCCCTGAACATGTTCCAAAGATTTGAATTACCAGTGTTTTTTAACCACCTTTACACTTAAAGGGGACCTAGATATGGCTGTAGAGAAGTTTAAGGCAAGATATATTTACAAACAGTCAAATAGTAGGCCCACAGACACAAGTGGAAGTCTGTATTTTCTGAGGTTGTGTGACATTAATTACAAATTTTATGTATTCAGACCTGAATCAAATAGACATGGGAAAAAGGAAGAAGCATCCCTGGTGATTTTAGATGAGGTCCTGTACTGTCCTTTTGTTACTGAGTTCTACAAGTTCTGTATCCAGTCCCATGCCATGGCTTATATAACTATTTCCCACTGCTCTTCCAGCTCCATCTTTGACAGTAGTCTGCAAAACCAAAGTCATGATTACACTTTGCAATACTTAATGGAGCTAAGAAAGAGTGAAACATCTAGGTAATATAATTGGGCCATGGATAGAAATGAAAAAGTGAAAATAAAAACAAAACAAATACAAAAAGTTTTTTAATTGAATAAATTATCTACAGTAAGAACTGGATACAATGCTTWCTCTCCCCCTACACATATATACGTTTATGTATTTTGTTCCACATGTTTCCTACAATTGGGTTGTGAATACACAATATTGGTACCAATATATTAAAATGTTCACATATAAACATGGAACTGTTTTTCTATTTACACTGGCAAAACTGGCAAGCCCATAAGCAAAACTATTCTAACAGAACAACCATCTACCACTATGTACAAATGCTCAGGGCAAATACAGCTATTTACATGTTGAGAAACTGAAGCATGTAGAGTAAGGGAATTGCAAAAACACAAATTGTCCAAGCGATATAAGGACTAGGGGGTATATTTTGTCCATTCAAACAAAGAAATGTTGAAAAAGAAGTGGCAGAATTTTACTATTGAAAAATTTGTTTGGAATGACAAGGGATATGAAATGTAAATAAAGAATATATTCAATAAAAAAGAATTTAATAAAAAAAAGAAATCAATCAATTTTATGTAATCACCAGTAAATGACAAGATAGAATTATCTATTCATTAAACAATGACAGTCCAAGAAGCAGTGATAATCTATAACATTACCATGKATCTCTGTAGGTGTTTTTTTCCTTTTATGGTGGAGGAGAAAGTTTATTGGAGATAAAATGGAGAGCACAGGCAGAGGCAGRAACATCTGGGAGAGTCAAAACTAAACTGGGCAGACTGAACGGGGCTATATGAGGTGAGAGTAGAGGGGGAAAGGGACATGAGAGAGGAGATGCCTACCAAGAGGGGCAGCCTGGGTTAAGAAACCAGGAAGGTTAGGGGTAGACAAAAAGGCAAGTAACCCAAAGGGCTGGATTATACTGGGAAGGGCATCTGAAGGAAGTGTAGCTGAGCCCCTCAGATGGAAGTCTCTTAGTAAGTTTTGGAAAAACTGATCCTTCTCTGATCCATAATTGTTCCTTTATGAAAGAATTGCAGGGATGGAAATGGAGAGGAAAAGAAGGTCCAGCCACAGGCCCAAATTGGGATCTAGCTCAAGGGGAGGTCCCAAAGCCTGACACTATTACTGAAGCTATGGAGTGCTCACAAAAAGGGACCTATCATGATGGCATTCCAGAAGACCCAACAAGCAGCTGAAAGAGTCAAGTGTAGATATTTGCACCCAGCCAATGGACAGAAACTGCTGACTCTCGAGGTTTATCTAGGGAAAGACTGAAAGAAACTGAGGAGGAGGGCAACCCTGTAGGAGGACCAGCACTCTCAATTTGTTTGGACTCCCGAGATCTCTCAAATACTGGACAACCAACCAGGCAGCATACACCAGCTGACATGAGGCCCTCAACACACATACAGCAGAGGACTGCTGGGTCTGAGTTTAGAAAGAGAAAATATATCTAACATTCAAGAGACTAAAGGCCCCAGGGAGTTTAGATGTCTGGTTGGGTGGCGGGTCTGGGGCAGGGACATCCTCAAGAAGACAGGGATTGGGGAGGAGGTATGGGATGTAGAACAGTCAGAGCATGGGTTATAAAATCTGGAGTGTAATTAATTACTTAATTAATTAATTGATTAAACTGCATCACCATTTCAAACCAGCGTGTGATATTTAAGATGATGTAATACTGATATCAAAGTCTTGTGCCAGAGAGGTTTGCCTTTCCTTACTTAGGGAATTATTTTTAGTCTGTATGATTTAGAAAGCAATGCCAATTTTGTATTCAGCCCTTTAGTTATAGCTGCAGATACAGATAACAAGATTTTTTAGCAGAAGCATCTTTGAATAAAACAACGAATGTGTTTTATGGTTCATTAACCATGCTAATACATACACATTTTCCTACCCAATTTGAAAAACAGATTAAAGCTCACTGTACATTTTCAGTAGGGTTTACTGATTCAAGTTATTTTTAAAATAACCTGATCAGGAAGCAAGAACAAGTTTTGATTATGGTATCTAGCAGTACTACAAATTCATTTCTTTGCCTGCTGCATCTTTATATACAAGAGTTTGCTTAAACTTTTCCAGGAGTATTTTCTCCATTACACTTA
>BDUI01010644.1:19348-37057 GCA_002335545.1 Apodemus speciosus
GTTTATCAGCTGTAGGAGTTCTCTGGTGGAGTTTTTTGGGTCACTTAAGTATACTATCATATCATCTGCGAATAGTGATAGTTTGACTTCTTCCTTTCCTAAGGGTAGTTATGGTTACTCTTGTGTTTCCCAATGAAATCGACTGTTTCACGATAGCCCACCCCATCCTGTTTCCCAATTTATACACAGAGTTTACAGGATACATTTTAGATAATTTATAAGTTGACAGTTTTTAAAATAATTGGTAGGAAATAAAGTTATCACATTTTTCCTACCAGAGAAGTAATGCATGAAGAAATGGCTATAACAGTATTGACTTAAAACAGGATGGTACAACATTTAAATACTCAAACTCATGGAAACATTAGTGATTTTATAATGTTCAAGCACTGCAGCCTTTTATGCCCTTTAACTCATTCAGCATTCAAAATATACTGCTGACTGTTAATTCCCCCGTGCATTAATTAACAAATCTCATTGAAGAGAAATCAACCCTTTGGTAATTTCTCTGTCAGATTCACAGTGGGACTCCAATCCAGATCCTCCCAGCTAAATATTTTTAGTAAAGTATATTACATTGTTTGGAAACAGGCATGTCACTCYTCATTCATTCATTTGTTCATTCATTCATTCCTCACTGAAGCAACAGCAACATTTGCTGATGTTTTTCTCTGCAGCAGGTTCCCTGTGAATATAAAGGTCACAGTCACACAGGTGCTCCCCTGAAAACACAGTACTAGTTGAGTCACCCTTGCATAGAGTTGGGAAGTCATTGAGGCTGTTGGAGAGAAATGCTAAGGGAACTGAGTCTGTTTACAGGAGCTGATGTTTGTTTTATTTCAGTGTATGGAAATTACCTTTAGCGCTTGAAATTTGTGTGTATGTGTGTTATATACATCTTATTGTAGATACGTCATGCATGAGTGTGGAGGTCAGAGGTCAGATGTCTTTTCTACCTACTCCCCACCTACTATTTTGTAAGACAAGGTTTCTTACTATCCTGAGGTTCATTAATTCAGCCAAGTGGGCCTGCCAATCAGCTTCGAGGATCTATCTTGCCTGTCTCACCCCACTGACTCCTTCCCAGATGAGTACTGGCGTTTCTTCCTCTTTTTTTATTCTGGGACCAACACCAACATTCTCATGGTACTGAGTCATATCCTCAGTTCTACTTTTTATTTCTCTTAAGCAGATGACTATCTTATCCATTAGTCTCTTCCCTTTCCTACCTGGGAGGAAGGCAAAGGATGCACATAACAAAGCCACAAGCTATCACTCTTTGTGCACTCTGGAGCACCAATAGCTCCAGCTCCAGGAGCCAGGAGGCGTCTTCACCTTATGGCAGCATCCATTTGTCAGCTGGTCCAGGGAATCAGTCCACCCAGACTTTGCGTCCCAAAGACTAAGGATGGTTGCTTCCGTTGCATTTGTGTCTTTCCAGTCTCTTCCTCAAGATGGCGGGGACTGTGATCTTTCCTTTTCTTCATCCTTTCGTCTTGACACCAGGCAAGCCTCCTGCTTCAAGGCAAAAGCACTTGTTGATAAACAGGAGGGCAGAGCTCTTCGTCAGGGTAAAGCTGCTGAGATCAGGTATTGATTCAAAACACTCCTGTATTCCTTTCTCAATGTGAAAGATCTACTTGAGACAGAAGTATAGTCTCTAGAAAGAGCATGCATTGCCTTTCCCATTTATTAAAACACCATCTTTGTGGCTGGAGAGATGGCTCGGGGGTTAGTTAAGAGCATCAATCACTCTTTCAGAGGACTCTTTCAGTTCCTAGCATCCACATGACAGCTTGCAATRGCTGTTGTGGGATTGCAGTGTTAAGGATTCTGGTGCCCTCTTTTTCTGTTTTACACAGACATACATATAAAATGAAAATAAACAAATCTGACATTATCTTTGGGCCTCTGGATGAATGAATATGTATCACAATATATTTATAAACATCAGGTTTATAAACAACACATTGGGTGTTGGGGGTGTTGGTTCTTGGCTTCTACTGTGTTTGATACAGGGTGTGGTCTTTTGGTTTTCATAGCAAGCTTGCCCATGGGCTTCTGGCACCCCACCTCCAATTCAATAGCATGCCCCATAATATTGACTCTACCTGCACACCTGAACATGCGTCATGGGCTAAACTCTGAAGTAGGTTCCAAGTTCATGAAGCTAAGACTCTTCGGGAACAATTTTTAATATGTAGCAGAAATACTGGTTACAAGCCCTTTGTTAGCACAGATATTAAGGGGTTTTTTTCATGCTAAATGCTTCTCAATCATTTTGWAATGTTGATCATTCAAGTTTTCAAATTGCAGTTCTCTAATATTCAATGAATTAAAGCAGACAATGCATTTCCCTGGCTAAAACCCGAGTTTTGTATCTTTCATCTGGATGGCTAATATTACTGGGAGAATCTTGAGATAAAAATTTTGTCTTGATTCTTTGGGGACTTGTGAGCATTCCTTAACAAACACCACTCAATTTTTAAGCATGTCTAAAGTATTTACTTTTCCCTGTCACAGTCAGTTTCAGGAATATATCCCCTATTTTGCTTAGATAATTAATAGAGAAAGTGTTTTTCTAAACCAGAAATAGAGAAAGTGAGCGTTTTTTCTAAACCAGATCCCCCACCTACCCACAGTTCCTCATCCCATTCCTCCTTCCCAGTGTCCTCCCCAGTGTGTACAAGAAGATACCCTCCTGCCAGGCCTCCCCACTCCCTGTGGCCTCAAGTCTCTAGAGGGTTAGAAGCATCTTCTCCCACTGAGGTCAGACCAGGCAGTCTTCTGTTATATATGTGTCAGGAGCCCAGGGCCTGCTCCTCTCTGCTGCCTGGTTGGTGGCTCAGTGTCTGAGAGATCTCAGGGGTTGGGGTTAGTTGAGACTTCTGGTCTTCCTATGGAGTAGCCCTCCTCCTCAGCTTCTAACAGCCAAGAATTGGCACTTGTCATCCCCTCAACCCCCAGTACTGACACTCATTCTTGTAGAGCAAGATTCAAATCAAAGCAGAAACTGGTGTGATGGAGCAATGGATAAAAGTGGCTAAAATGACTGGTTACTCAAGCCTGAGGATCTGAGTTCATATTCCCAGCACCCACCTAAACACAAGAGGGAAGAGTAGCCCATGCGTCCTACTAGCCCATGCAAGGTAGAAACTGGATCTACAGAGCAAGCTGGCCACCCAGTCTAGCAAAGCAGCAAGCCCTGGGCTCAACTAAGAAACTCTATCTAATACATAGAGCAGACAAGGATGGAGATAATCGCATCATCCTCTGGTATCTACTTCCATATGCCCCACATGCACACATGTGCTAACATATACACAAATGCTCATACCACATATGTGCACATATGTAACCAGAAGGACCCTTATGAAATTGGATTCTGGATTTGAAGTCTTTTTCCCCCTCCTCTGCCTTGATAACAGGTACTTGCCCATCAAGTAGACCCCTGGTCATGAGGCGTCCGCTTGGTCCTCTATCCTTTTGTGGATTTATAATGATAAGGAAGATCCTGCTGTGGCAGTGTGGTCAGTTGCAATCATCTTGTTCATTTGTGCAATCACACCAGTGGTCATCACTCTTTTTCTACCCACAGTTCTCTGTATGAGTCAGAAGCCTCTGTAGTGAGAGGGCCAGGGGCGTGCCGCCACTGTCTGTCTTTCTGAATGAATCACTCTTACTCTTCCCAGGCAGTGTGGTGTCAGCAGCAGATGCAATGTTGTATCTGCTAAACTGTTATCACCACATCCCCTGGTTCAATCTGAGATGTGTAAATAAAGCCAGCGGGGTGCACATCCAGCTGCTAGACGATCTCTCTGAGCATCAGGGCAACATGAACAGACTTGTCCCAGAAGAGCCTTTCCTAAGAAACCCAAATGCATCCCAGAATTCTTTAAGTTAGACAAAAGGCTGTTCATCCTTTGTCTTTTTTCCTGCTTGAAGGGAAGGGGTTCAAGTTAATGAAGATACCAGATAATTTACATATGTTATAAGCCTTCTTTCCTGATTCTTTTTTTCTCAACTTTATGCGAACATAGACATGTCTGAGAAAAGGGGATCTTAATTGAGAAAATACCACAGTAAGATTGGCCTATAATGGGCTATTTTTTTAAATGAATGGTGGTTGTGGGAGGGTCCAGCCCACTATAGTTGTTGCTAGTTCTGGGTTTTTAGTAATAGAATGTATAAGAAAACAGGCTGACCAAGCCAGTAAGTAGCACTCCTCCATGGTGTCAACTTCAGTGTCTGCCTTAAGTTTTTGCCCTGACTTTCCAATATGATGGACTACCAACTGTAAGTTATATACCCCTTCTTCCTGAAGTTGCTTTTGGTCATGGTGTTTCATGACAACAGTAGAAAACCAACTAAAATGTCTCATCTTTGCCTCCCACCCCAATCAGGGTCAAGATTGTGCGAGTTTCAGTTTTCAGAACTGCAACTGAGATTCAAATGTTAAAAGTCATCACACTTGCTGCTGAGGAGAATCTCTGACTCCTGAGTGTTCAGTTTCTGGTCCTAGGGTGTTTGTGCAGAAGCAAGGCTAATGAGACTTAATCATGGCAGGCACCACAACCATGGCGGGGAGGGGTTAATGTTAATGTTGGTCTTGTAGGATAGAAAGTTTGCTCCTGAAAGTGATTATCATAAAATGAAGGCACCCTGAAAGCTTGGGCCATTTTACAAAGGTTGATTTTCTTTTCTGCTAACTAAGATGCCAGTACCATGCTATTTGAATCTTCCAGCCATGAGAATTGAGAGCCAAATGACCTCTTTACTTTATAAATCACTTACCTCATATATTCTGTCATAGCAATCCAAGTGAGTTACATCCAAGTTCATACAAAGCTCACTCATTATTCAGAAATGCACCATTGTTTTCATAAAAATACAAATAATACTAAAGGTTAATGAGCATTATTATATGGATATTTTTATTTTCAAAGTCATAAAATTGATATATCTTATTTTACATAATTTTACAGTGTAGGATGGGAGCAAAATGTTGGTTACTATAAAGAGAAGTGTGTTTCTAGAATGTACAGATAGATAGTTTGTATGTGTAAGGAATTGTATTTTACATTTTATCTGAATTTTCATCTATTGATCTAAAAATCACTGATTACATATCAGATTCTTAGATGAAAATGGGAGGAAACTTTTCCTCAAAACATTGCTAAAAAGCCATTCCTATGAAAGCTGCATGAGAAACCTCAGGGAAAATAGGGGAGAGGAATACTTAGCAGGAGCCAATTCTTCAAAATGATGTATTATATGGAAATTAGAGAGTTGTGAAACCCAGAGACACCAAGAGATCAAATGGAAGATTAATATATATATGTATATATATATATATATACATACATACATACATACATACATACATACATACATACATATATCATTAGGTACTTGCTCTATGGAGTGAGACATTCTTAGCAGTCCAGCCTTAGATTTCAGTTCATTGCTACGTGTTTATGAACACAGATGAATTCCTTACCATGTCTAGATGCTAACACCTTGGAAACAGGATTAGTGTCGGTATCTCTGGGCCACATCCATTGGCAGATTAGTGGCTTAAAATAACTTTATAAGTACGGAAAATGAATGTCTTAGGGTTCCGTTGCTGTGAGGAGGCTCCATAACCATGGCGACTCTTACACAGGAAAATAGTTCATTGCGGTTGACTTACAGTTTCAGGCATTTAGTCCATTATGATGATGGTGTGAGGGAGACATGGCTGCCTGCAGGCAGACATGGAACTGGAGGAACCAAGAGTGCTACATCTAGGATCAGCAGACAGAAGTGTGGCACTGGGCATGGCCTGATCTTCTGAGACCTCAGAGCCCTTGTCCTAGTGACACACCTCTTTCCACAAAGCCACACCTACTCCAACAAGGCCACATCTCCTAATAGCGCCACTCCCTATGGGCCAGTGAGGGCCATCTCCCATCAAGCCACCACAAGGAATAAATGTGTTACTGGATGACGAAGGGGCAGAATTATGGCTTGTTGGAAGAGGACAGACAGCAGTCAGTATATGTGAGTACACAGAGGAGGCTTCTCTAATTCCATAGGACTTAATTTCAACTATTGATTTTTATAGATTTATGATATCTAGAAAGTAGCCTGGTATTTTTTATATACCTGGCAGGTTCCCAGGTCAATACAAACAGTCCTTTGACATCCCTGCTCATTCCCTGTATACACCCATTTCTCCATCAAGAAAGAATCCTTGCCCTGTGGAGTCCCTGTGGCAATTTTGTGGATCCCAAGAATGTAGTCAGATAGAGCCAACTGGTCTTATCTTCTGGTCTACTAAGTTCTACCACGAAAGCATAGACTGGAAGAGTATGAAAGATGCTAATCACATATGTAACTACCAAAGTACAAATACCACCTTCATGTAGAATAGAAGCTATTATGTATGCCTTGATCAACACAAAGGGACATTGTCACAAGAACACCAAAGCCACTTAAGGAACAGAATATATCCTTGACCCTAATCATGAGGATACATCCTGCAGATGGACATATCCCATGTCATATTATAGTGGGGTATGGAAAATACACTTCATTGGAATGAAGACACTGAAGAAATGATGTCTTCCTATAATAATAAATTTCAGAGGAAAATGATATATCATAGGTCTCTGTTTTTCCAGGAAAGTTTTATTTGTTAATAGTCTTCATTTTAGAGCTAAGTATTATATTTAACATTTATATTAAAACAAGCTGAGCAAGTTGCTTAGGTTTTCCTAATGGCCATTACTATTACTCTTGAAATCTGTTTGTAGGTAGACAACCTCTAAAGGACAAACAGTGGGTTAAACCTAGTAGGCAGAAATTATCCTTCTCTGGCTCCTTCCAGGGACTAGAACTAGCTATCCCTAGAGGGAGGCTATGAATAGTCACCAATAAAACAAAGTGCCAGCCTTTTCCTCTTTCAGGAACTTGTGGAAACTTAACTTATTCCTCTGTCCCATCATCCACCTGCTATACCAGCCTACTGTGCCATGCCATAGCCTGGGCTACAAGATACACAAAACCTCCAAACATCTCATTTAAAATGGTTAGTGCAAAGAATAAGAAATGTGTAAATGTATGTTAAATATATTCTGAATTTAATCCATGCCATAGATAAGATGATGAAAAACTAGCCTGAATACATTAGGTTTTATTTTTTCCTGCTATATTGAATAATATGTACTTAAAAATCTTGTATAATACACTTCAGTATTTAAATAAGAATGATACATATATAGTTTGATATATATAGTTTAAATCCATATAAACTTATAATTTAATTAAATAAAAGGGGATATCTATATAATATACGTATATAGGTACATATATTTAATAAATAACAGTGCTCTGATACTATCATCCTTATGGTAGGTGTTGGTATGCTGGCTAGATTTAGGTTGCTTGGTGTTGCTATAGCAAAATACCCAGGACTAAGATAGGTAGGCACTCTGTGGAAAGGCCTACAGAGTTCATGATTTTGTTAGTAGGAAAGACTGGTACCTTGTGGGGGCCCTATTGCTATATCATATTGTGGAAGAGTGAAAATCGACAAGTATATGGAAACTATCATTTATTTCAAATTATGATAAAACTATTTGAACATAAAATATAGCAGTCTASAAATATAAAATAGCAAACCCATAGTCATTCTGAGTAATATCCATGAAATAATCAAATAAAGATATATCTTATTAGAAGCACTATCTTTAAAAATGTAGAGAAAGTTTATAGCAGTGGATATTAAAAATATCCTCTGTATATAAAATCGATATTACAGCACAGAATTAAAGATTTCTTCCATCTGTTACATTTATTGTGAGTTTTCAGGGTGCCTAAATGGTTGTTGAGAGTCGCTCTTAATTTTGTCTACAGTGGTGTTGATTAAGATGCTGGTTTAATGCCCAATGAGTTTAATTCTGAGTATGGTTAAGAATAACTTTATGGATATTAGAAATGAGAAGATGGAATAAAGGTCCACAGGATGCACAATCTATGACAGGCTGATTGGAAAGGAATGGGGAACCACAGACAACGTGTATTTGTTGAGTGCATCTGAGTGTTTGTACTGTGCATGACCAATCTTTGTGTGACAGTTTCAAATATTCACGTAATCAACATAATAACTTTTATTTTAATGCATATGTACTATACATTCTTGTTCTTAACAATGTATTATAAAACAAAGTGAAAGCATCTTTATAGTTTAGCTAATAAATCAAAATGAGTTAGTTGGTAATTCTAAATGTACAGGATTTTAATTGCTCTGATTCTTAAAATTATGCAAATCTGATTCTCATCTGTGGATACCGAATACTCAAAGCAAAACGTCAGATTCATTTAAAAACTGAAAAGATGCTGTCAGAATCCTTCATTAGTTTGGTACACTAATTAACACTTAAGTTTTGGTTCATTTATAGAGGTAAAAAAAAAAATCAAACAATTAATTTGGCAAGTTTCTTAGCAAATTGAGCCACACAGAAACGTGAATCATTTTCCAAAAAATTGTTTTGACCTAAAGTCAATGCTGCTGCAAAGAGGAAGCTCCTCCGCCCTTCGGGTCAAGCTCTCCAGAGCCTTCAAATGATCCTTTGTAAACACAGAGCCTGTGTAGCAGACAGAGATGGGTTTTGACCATTGTGCCCGTTCATAGGCCATTGTGGGTTGCTGGGTATGAATGAGATTGCCTTGGCAGCATGTCTAATTTTTAGCACAAACTGCTTAAAGAATAATAAGGGGAAAGTAATTTAAAAGTTAAGGGTAGTAAAACTGTCTTGCAAAGTTGCCACTGCAAGAAGAAATAGCCTCAATGTTTCCTTCCATACCCAATGAGGGGATTGGGACTACTTAAAGGAATGATTACACATACCTGTCCTATTGGTGCTTTTACCCATAACCACTGCAGGGGGTGCGAGTTTCCTCACTCCATTCATGGCTCTTTTTAAATGAAGCAGAAATAGAGCATAAAAATTAGTTATTTGTCTTTCTTTGTTTCTTTGTTTGCTTATTTTGGGTTTTTTCCTTCCTTCCTTCCTTCCTTCCTTCCTTCCTTCCTTCCTTCCTTCCCTCCTTCCTTCCTTTCTTCTTTCCTTCCTTCTTTCTTTCCTTCCTTCCTTCCATAGCATGGAGGGTAACCTAGGAGTGGTCTGCTACTGAGTGATTCATCATAATTCTAACCTAAGTAACAATCTCTTGTACTTGGCTATAAAGGTTGTAAAGACTATTATATAGCAAGCATCGTAGGACGAATTGATAGAGAGAGACCAGAGTAGGGAAGATATTAGCCAAGAAATAGTATAAAAATACATTGTATCAATATGCACAGTCATTTGCATAATCATTAAATTATATTAATAGTGTTATGGCTACTTAGCACAGTAAAATATATTGAAGATCTATACATAACTTAGGGAGGGAACATTCTTAGACAGTGAACACTGAGGAAGATAAGAGTATATAGTATTCCAAGCTCATAAATAAATCACGTGATACAGTGTCAGATCTACTTGCCAGCTGTGACACATGGGCCTCGGCAGGCCAGCTGTCTATGGCATGTCTTTGATGCTTGCTTTGTTTCTGACAAAGTTGCCAAAGGTTGGCTGAAGTTTTCCTGGTGTCTGCAGTATGTTGGGAATGTGATTATTACAATGTAAGAGTTTGTGTAAGAAGTCACAGTACTTGGAAGCCTGTTGTGTGTATTCCAGAGTGACCTGCTCTTAGCTGGGGCATATCTGAAGCACTGTCAGAGAGGAGGCAACAAGTGTACTTTAGGCAACCTGAGGAGAGAGAGGAAAACAGCTGGAAACACTGAAGCAATCACAGAATTCTCGCAGGGACCTCCCAGGCACCTCCTGTTACCGCTTTTGGATCCTAAGATTGTGACTGGGAGCCACAGTGTGTGTGACAGCAACCGAAATAGTAAACTGGTCTTTATATCTTGGAGTCAATAAACATTTATGGAAAAAATGTGGTTGTTGTCTTGAAATTACTCATTTTGTTTTCCATGTACCTAATATAAATCTTGCTTTTTGTGTTTCCTAGGAATCTGAGAAAAAGGGGATAATCGAGAGAATCTATATGGTCCAGGATATTGTTTCCACTGTCCAGAACATCTTGGAGGAAGTTGCTTCTTTTGGAGAAAGGATTAAGAAGTAAGTTCTGCCCATGTTCAGTGGTGTGTAAACTAGATCTGGGACCCACAGGATGGTGGGCCCTGTAAGTGATGAGGAAAGCAGGGGAGTTTCTCAAACCAGGGTTTCCTTCATCTGCCGGGTCCTTTGGGCTTGTCACCATGACAGATGTGGGGAATGTCAGAACTGAGATGACAATATGGTTCTGTTTTCATGACTATTTTTTCACAGTTGTTGAAAATAGATTTTTTTGGCAGGGCAGTGGTGACACAGCCCTTTATTCTCAGCATTTAGATCTCTGAGTTCGAGGCCAGCCTGGTCTACAGAACTGAGTTCCAGGACAGCCAGGGCTACACAGAGAATCTCTGTCTGGAAAAACAAGATAGAAAGGAAACAAAAGAAATGATTACCTTTTCACATAATCTATCCTGATAATTATCCTAATTATGGTTTCTCCTCCTCCCTCCACTCTTCCCAGCTCCTCCACCCATCCAGATCTGCTCTTTTTCTATCGTCCATTAGAAAAGAATAGGCTTCTGAGAGTATCCACCAAACATGACAAAATAAAATACATTTAAATAAAACAAAGCTATCACATTGAAGTTGAACAGGGAAAAAAAACAACAGATGGAAAAGAGCCCAAAAGAAAGCACAAGAATCCAAGACCCACTCATTTGCACTCAGGAATCCTAAGAGAACATTAAACTGAAAGCCATACTATGGATGCAGGGGACCTGGTGCAGACTCATGCAGACCCTGTGCATGCTGCCTCGGTCTCTGTGAGCACAGCCATTAACCATGCCCTTTCCCCTTTCAGAGATATCCTGGTTTCAGTGAAGAGCCCCTAGGTTGATTCAGAGATTAGAGGGAAGCAAATGTGCTCTAGAGGGGAATCTGAACCCCACAATCCAGCAATTTACTACAATAGGTTTTCTTTTTGTACACAACTAATTGTACACAATGAATAGTATATTAGGCAGAGGGACATGAAGTTATTTCAGTGCCTCCGTGAATATCTTAGGACTTTTTTTTGGTTTTGTTTTGTTTTGTTTTTGTTGTTGTTTTTCAAGACAGGATTTCTAAGTGTAGTCCTGGATGTCCTAGAACTCACTCTGTAGTGCAGGCTAGCCTCAAACTCAAAGATCCAACTTTCTCTGGCCCCGTAGTGCTGAGATCAAAGGTGTGTGTGACACCACTACCCATGAGAACTTTCCTTATCATGCTAGAGAGTACATCTTTCATCTTAGTAGGCCCTGTGAACTTTGACAGATTTATTCTGTTGTTTACTATTGTTATGGAAACAAGCAGGTGTGTTATGTGCCCAATGCAAATTTCTTTCCAAAAGCAAGCAAAATGAAACAAGCAAAGGCAAAAACAAACATGTTAAATATTTCTAGTACAGCCTAAGATGCTACAGGCTGTGACTAAGTATGGAGTTCAAGGTCAAAGCCAATAAGCCACAGAGCTTGGATGTGAACCTGTGTCCTTTACTGTTAGATTGTAATAGTATTACGCTCCGAGAATCTTTTTTTTCAGTAAAGAAGAAAAACTGTAATAGGAAAATAGAACAAGACAGCTTCGATAAATAAAAGCCAGGCAGGATGCTAGGAGAAGATGGACGAGCGCAAGATGTGACATACAAGCGAGGAAGCCAGAAGGCAAGACTGGACCACTTCTAAGCAGTTCCAAGGATGGGAGAAGATAGTTTGGCAAATGGCGGATGGGGGCTGCAGCAGATGGGCACCCTGCACGTAGACACAAATCCAAACCCTGGAGATGATACAAGGAGAGGGAGGGGAAGCAGTATGTCCGCAAGATGGGGGAGAAGTGGTGATGTTTAGAGACTGGACACATTACAAAAGGCCTTAAGGAGACAGAAAAAAAGTCAATGGGAAAAAAAAAGGAGTGGAGACTGTACTGGGAGCCAGGAGGATAAGAGGATGTGGAGTGGGGGCAGGACCAAGGAAGGAAGATGCTGTTTGGTACAACTGTCCCCATTCTCAGACACAAATGTAGCTGTTGTGTAGCTGATAATGTACAAGGAAATGTGTGTGAGGGGAGAGCCAGGGTGGTGGGATTTAAACAGGCTCCATCTCTACAGTGCTTTTGATGGGCAGCTGTGCCCAGCACAGCTGTGGCGGCCATGCCTGGACCGTGTTTACAGGCCATGAACAGAGCACTGTTCTGCCCAGCTGCAACACAGGAAGGCTAATAGGCTGGACGCCTATTAAATACTTGCCTATTCATTATTACAGTGACCTTAAACTCCCCGCTGGGTATTCAAGTGGGATGCCATTTGTCACACTCTTGGAATTCTATTGTAATTCCCTGCTTACAAACCAGGAAAACTTCTAGCCATCTTTGGGCAACATGGAACATTTGCATGAAGCTCTTCGAGCAATTGTCACCGCTGCTGCGTGCACAGGGAAGAAGTGGCATTTTATCTTTCCTGCTTATCTTCTCTGATCACTTGTTATAACATATGCACGTTTCAAATCCGTGCACATATCACATTGAGAATTTTAGTTGGCACTGCACTCTCCTGGAGAGCAAGTCAGATGATCCTGGGGAACCGAGTGTATTGAATGTCTCTTTATGGAATGATGGCTTCAACCCTGTGTCTTTGAGTAGCTAGGGAAAGCTTCAAGGAGAAGTTGGTGAGATTAGAGGTCCTAGGAAGGCAGAGGCTCACTGGTTTAGAGTGTACAAGGCCTGTTGTTGTAATGTAGGACTCTCCTCAATAGGAAGTGGTATTAGGAATGTGAGTGACGTGCAGTTAGAATTACAGGGAATCCATTGCAATGACAAAGGCACATTATGAGTTTACTCTGAGAGAAGTATGTTAAAGGGAACAGATCCAAGAGCAAATGCCCAGAAGAATATTAGCAAGCTAACATGAGAAGAGCATGCCTACTAAATGAGACCATCTTGTTAGATATGCCATAGAGAAGGATCTACAGGGATGGGTGGCCAGTAGCTCTTGTTTCTAACAGAGTAGGCATCTGAGCGTTTCATTTGTCTCAGCCTAAGAAAAACAGTAACCACTGAATTGTCATGAAATAATCCCAAGACAGTGTGGGGATGCACTCATGTCGTTGGATGCTGCCCTAATCATTTGTGCTAAGTGCCTTAAAATTTCCAAAATAATATCCTCACATGGTGGTAGGCTCGTGTTAAGAAATTTAGTTTCCCCCACCCTGTGATTAGAATTTGAAGATCTCCCAACTCAGGAAAACTACAAAAGTTCATAAAAGTATTTCCCTAATTAGTTGATTTCAAGATGGGAAGGCTTTGATTGAACAAGGTTGTTCAACCTTGGGTGTGCTCTAGAAAATTTCCACTAGAATTCTGGCCTTTGGCATACATACACAATGCATACTTTCAAGTGGCACACACAAGTGTTAGGGTCACATGAACTGATGTCCCCCTCCATCTTTCCAACCATCCTATTCTCCATCCTAGATTATTGACACTCAAGTGTGTGAGAGATTGATTCTCAAGTTCTTGATTTGTTTGTCATTACTTATATTTAATAAAAAGAGAGAGATTTTAATTTCTACCTGCTCCTTACTGATGTTTAAAAATAAAATGCATCTTCCTCTTTCATTTCTATTGACCTTCATAGATTTTGTTACTGCCACTCTTTTTAAAAAAAAAATAATTTATTTAATTCACTTTACATCCCAATCACAGGCCCCCGCTCCTCCAAGGGTCCCCCTTACACAGCCTCTCCCCCTCCTCTTCTCCTTGGAATAGGGAGAGGCCCCCTGTGGTTCCAACCCACTCTGCCACACCAAGTCCCTTTACATGATGAGGAGTAGGGATTTTCTTTTAGATCTTCCTGTCATTTAAGTGACACTTTCATCCTTTCATTGAAGCCCCTGTGTGTTTCGTTTGTTTTGGAGCATTGGTCATGGATAGAAAACAACACTGAGCAGAACCTGGTTGGTAGAGATCA
This sequence comes from Apodemus speciosus, assembly GCA_002335545.1. Classification (NCBI taxonomy): domain Eukaryota; kingdom Metazoa; phylum Chordata; class Mammalia; order Rodentia; family Muridae; genus Apodemus; species Apodemus speciosus. The sequence continues at coordinate 33,461 of BDUI01010644.1, forward strand.
CTTCTGCTACCTTGATCTCAGAGTGAGAAATCCCAGCACTGCCCCGCTAGGGAAGACTTCTGCTACAGGTTATTGTAAAGCTGTTCTTGAGATTTAGAAGGGTTCCTTTGGTGCCTCGTTATAGCTCAGTCTTATCGTTCACCTGAGTTGAGTTTGTCAAACACTCTTTTCTGCATATTCACCAGCATGATCCATGCACCCACTCCACTCTTTCTGCTAATTTACGGAAGTGTTGTGCCTGACTTGTAGATGGGATGCCAGGTTCACCACCCTGGAATGAACTCTCTGTGTTCTGTGATACACAGTGCTTCATGTACTATTTGAGCCTCTTTATTACTAGATTTTATAATGTATACACAGGTGTAGGATTTTTGCAGCTATGATGAATACTGTGGCCAGTTACTTTTCTGTTCTTCAAAATTCCTCTCAAATAGAAGACACCAATTAGGTTTAGTCTCTTCTGTTCTGTGAAACTTTTTAATGGAGGTAGAGAATTGTCATTTCCTTCCATATTTGAGAGAAACTTGTTAGAGAAGCATCTGGGAGAATAGCTTTTTTCTTAAGGATTTTAATAAAATATTTATTTCTTGTTCATATATTTATGCACATACATAGTAAGTCATTTTTCTATAATTGATGTTTATGTAGATTCTAATCTTCCCATAACATACTTGTATAAAGTGTAACTACTAGAAGTTACCATAGTTTGAATGTTCTACTTTTCTGTGTGTGTGTTCATAAATATGTGTGATGTATCCATATTGTAGGAGGGTGGTCAAAGGGGGAGGACAGAGCACAATGGCCAACATCTTTCTCTACGGATCAGTGCCTTGGTTGTCTTGAACAGGGTCTGCCACTGAACTGGAAGCTTGCCCTTTCTGCTAGGCTGGTTGGTCAGCAAGCTCTGGGGATCTGCCTGTCTTCACTCAGTTCCGGGGTTACAGGGACATGCAGCCATGCCTGACTGACATGGGTGTTAGGGATTTGAACTCAGATTCTTATGTGGTGCAGTAAGCCCTTTACCTGCTGGGACACCTCACTCCTGCTGTTGTATTTTTTTATGTGTTAGTAAGATCTGCAGTATCACCTTCCACAATACTTAATCACATTTAACCTCTTTTCTTCCTTAACAATGATATTTACCACTTATATTGGGCTTTCGAAGGAACCCAGGTTTGCCTTCATGAATCTGCTTCCTATTTCTCTTTCCTTGGCTTCTTTTCCTCATCAACTTCAATGCTCTTCATTTATTATTATTGTTCTGCCTCTGGGCAATTGTATCACTTCATGTTAATGTAAAGACTGACTCTCTACACTTTCTGGTAAGCAGAGCTTTAATGCCATGACAGACATTTTACATAGCAATAATAATCTTTTGCATTTAGCTAAAGCCATTTTCTGAGTTTTTATTTTGATATCTTCCTTGGCCACAAAGTGTGTTGCTTAATTTAGGTTACTATGGAAATTTTCTGTACATCATTTTGACTCTAAATTGCCATTATATTTCTTTATGTTCCAAAAATATTGGCCCAACAATAGCTTATTGCCATAATTTTTCCATGTAATCTTAGTAGATCACTGGGAATATTGTACTATGTATATTTCCTAAGTTCAAATTACTTTGTTTTTTGATGGATTTCCTCTAATAGTTACTTAGAGATCTTTTAAAATAGTCCTCTATGATTAAGAACTCTCCCTCCTTGAATTTTGTTGGTTTTGGCTTTCTATATTCTTGTTGCTGTTTTTTTTTAACTTTTTATTGATTCTTTGTTTCACATCATGTAAACCAATCCCACTCTCATCTCTCCTTCTCTTTGTATCTGCCCTCTGCCCTTGAAACCTCCCCTACAAAAGAAAATAAAACGCGAAAACAAAACATCTCAGCGTGGAACCTGTAGTGAGTCGTCACACTGTGTCCCACAGTGTACCCTTTTGTCCCCATGTCTTTACTCAAAAATATTTGTTGCAATGAGTCATTGGTCTGGTTCAAGGTCCCTGGTTTCTGCTACATCATCAATACTGGATCCTCACTGGGACTCTACTAGGATATCTGGTGTCATGGGGCTCCTGCGGCTTTGGATCTATAGCACATCCCCTTTTACAAGTTCCAACAGTTTATAAATGAGGGAGATGTTGGGGTGGGCTAACTCAAAGCTCTGGATCTGAGCATGAGTGGTAGCTGAGTTGGTCAGCATACCAACTCTTCAACACCCACCTCAGCTAGCTCACCCAATGCTGCAGCCCAGAGGTAGCTCTCCAGCTCTCATGCCCAGGAGAGGGGCAGAGCCTGCTCTTCTGAGTTCTGCAGCTGGAGAAAGGTGGGACCATCTTTCCAGAGCACGCAGCCACTGAGAGGCAGGGCCTGCTCGGCACAATCCTTGGACATCAATGTGGTCCTGGGCAGCATCCCAGATCGGGGAAGTCTGCATGGTTTTTAGTGGTAATATGAGCCGTGGGTATTGACACACACCCCTGCGGCTGCATAGCAATGAAGCCAGACATGACCCTGCATGGCAGCGTAGGCCAGGATTGCATCATGGCCTAAAGTGGGAGGGCAGGCTATTCACAACAGCCTCTTGGTCTCCACTCTCACCTCCCCAGTTTCATCTCTCTTCGAAATGTTCAAACTGTTTCGCTTCTCTTTCTCTCAGTCTGGCTGCCACATACTTGCACATTGTAGCGGCTCCCATGACTGGCAGGCTCCTGGGTTCCAGAGCCAGGCCCCTGTGGCAGGCTAGCCTTGGATATCCTCAGCTCACTGGCATTTCTGCTTCTGTGTGGCATGGCACTGGCAGGACTCTGGATGTTTTTGCACATCAAAATTGTTTTTCATTATGAATCACCTTATTAATCATTAGGATGTAACCTATTTACTACTAAAGTAAATGTTTCTGACTTATTGAATTACATGAATAAAGCTGTGCGGTCTTCCCTTTGTTAGTTTCATGATCCATGTTCACTTATTTTTTTTTAACATGCTCAGCATTTTTTTTTCTGATCACTCTCCTGCGTCTAACATTTGATATCTTTCCATCATAGCATGGGCTTTATTCAAATTTCATGTGATTACTGGTCAGTTTAGATGTCGATGTCGATGTCTTATTTTTAAGTACCCTATTCAATCTTAATATTTTTATGAGTAGGTTTTTTAATGGCTTCTTGTTTTTTTGTGACTTTTCCATATTAAACAYGATTGTATAACATGTCAAGTTGACCTCAACAGCTGAAACCGTCTGTCTCAGGATTTGTTTTCTGCTGTTCCTGGTGGTGTGTATTAATGGAGCCAGGCACCACTTGGTGTCAGGTGTGAGCTGCCATTCCTTGGGTTACTATGTTGGGGGCACTCAGATATGTGGAATGGTAGTATTTCCTGCCGGAGGAGATTCTGCCATGGCTCACTTTGGGCAGCTACCAACTGGGGATTCGTGATCTTTGTTTGTTTGTTTTTTTTTTCCTTAAATGCTGCTCCCAAAGCATTTTAATCTGTACAGGGAACCTAGCCTCGGATTGCAATCCTGCCTTCCTGGACCCCAGGTCCTGATGCTATCTGTCTACTCCTTCCAATCTATTTCTGAAGGTTTTCTTTCTGTTCTTTCT
>BDUI01010645.1:6966-20198 GCA_002335545.1 Apodemus speciosus
CCAGAAGAGGTCATCAGATAGGCCCCCAAGAACCCAGAGCTGTACGTGGTTGTGAGCTGCCATGTGGGTGCTAGAAACTAGACCCAGCTAGTCCGTAGGAGCAGCGAATGCTCTTAACCATAGAGCCATCTCTCCAGCCCCAACAACTTGTTTTTGCTTCTGTTGTGTGTGCTTGTGCATGAGATTCAAAAGGATCACTGTTAGCCTAGAAGGATGTAGCTCAGCGGCTGAAAACGTGTAGTATATGAGAAGCCCTTGTTTCAATCCCTGGTACTACACAAAGAAAAATATTTTTTATAAAAAGCAATAGAGTCAGACAGATGTGGTGATGTACATCTATAATTTTAGTACTCCAGAGGCAGGAACAAAAAAGGTCTAGAGTTTGAGGTAGACTGGGTTATATGCAGTAAGACTCCAGTCTCAAAAGCAAATAGTTGGGACTGAAAAGATGGCTCAGTGGCTAAGAACACTGATTGCTCTTCCAGAAGTCCTGAGTTCAAATCCAAGCAACCACATGGTGGCTCACAGCCATCTGTACAGCTACAGTGTTCTCATTTACATAAAAAAATAGATAAATAAAAACAAAATAAATAATTAAAAAACAAAATGTTCAAAAGCAAATAGTCAAAGCCAATATCAAACATCTTTTCTCCTATGTTTTCTTCTATAAGATTTACAGTCCCGGGTTTTATATTTGGGACTTTTATCCACTTTGACTGCCTTTTTGAATATGAAGCAAAAGCTGGGCAGTGGTAGTACACACATTTAATCCCAGCACTTGGGAGGCAGACGCAGGCAGATTTCTGAGTTCAAGGCCAGCCTGGTCTGAGATCCAGGACAGCCAGGGCTATACAGAGAAACCCTGTCTCGAAAAACCAAAAAAAAAAGAAAGAAAAGAAAAGAAAAAGAAAAAAGAAAAAGAAAGAAAGAAAGAAGGAAAGAAAAAGAAAAAAGAATATGAAGCAAAAACATTTTAAATGGATTATTATATAAGTTATGAGGCTCTGGCTTTCTTCTTTATAATACATGTACATATCCAGTTTTCCTGATAATTTAGCGATAAATATTCCTGTCCATTTTATCTCCTTGGTGGCTTTGTCAAACTCTAATTAACTAGGTACTCTTGAATTCATTTCTGTGCTGGCTGGTTTGCTCAAATGGTGTACAAGTCTGTTTCATGGCATTTTGATTGCCTGGTGCCTTCTATAATCATGTAAAATAAAGAAGTGTGGTGCTTTCGAAGACTGTTGGCTATTCTGGGTTTTCATACACAGAACACAAATTTTAAGGGTTTTTTCTACTTTTGTGAACAAAGCTTTGAAATTTTATAGGATTACATTAACTATATAAATCATATTCAATAATGTGAACATTTTATTTGGGTTTTCTGTTGCGGAGGGGCTCTCATGTGGTTCAGGCTAGCCCCGAAGTAATTCTCCTGATCCTTCTGCCTCCACCTCTTGAGTTCTGGGCTTCTAGGCCCAGCTAATGTAAACACTTTAACATAGTAATTCTTCCAACTTACAAACACAGAATATCTTTCTACTTAGATTTCTTCTTAATTTCTTCATCAATATTTATTGTTTTCATCATATATGTCTTTCACTTCCTTGGTCAAATTCTTCCCTAGCTGTTTTTTCCTTTAAGACTACCCTAAGCAGAACTGTATATAAGTCAGACATGGAGGCACATAGCTTAATTCCTAGCACCTGGAAGCAGAGACATGCAGATCTCTGTGAATTGTGGCCAGCCTGGCATGCACAGTGATTTCCAAGCCAGTGAGGGCTACACAAAGAGAGACCTGTCGCACAAAAGAACTGGAGAGAGCACAGTGGCAGAGAGAGCACTTACCTAGCATTCATAAGGCTCTGGGATTGACCTCCGCGGCACTGCTTGCCAAAAGTGCAGTTGACTTTGTGTGTTAATTTGGTGTGTACCAACTTTATCAGACTCATTTATTAGTTCTATCAAACTTTTGTGTTTCCTCCTACAGAATCATGCCAGCTGCAAAGTGGAACCATGTTTCCTCTTCCGCTCAGATTTAGATGTCATTTATATCTCTTTCTTGCCCTATTGCTCTTTTTTCTTTTGTATTTTAATTTTATGTGTATGCCTATTTTGCCTGTGTGTATGTCTAAGTGTGCAATATCCAAAGAGACCAGAAGAGCGCTGGATCCTTTGGGAGTTACAGATGGTTGTGAGCCACCATGTAGGTGCTAGGAATTGAACCTGGATCCTCTGGAAGAACAGCTAGTGCTTTTAACTACTGGGACATCTCTCCAGCCCACTCTTTTTTAAATGGGTTTTTATAGACCCCGTTATGGGGTTATATATGGGGTTTGACTAGGCCTCTGACTTACGACATAATTGAAGCATACTGTGAAATTCCACTCCAGCTTCCGCCTTCCAAGCACTGAGATTACACACTGAACTATCACCCCTGGCTTGCCTGACTATTCTTACTAGTAATTTTCATACTGTTTTTGAATAAAAGTGATGAGAGTGGGTAACCTCGCCTGTATAGGATCTTAAAAGAGAAACTTTCAGTTGTCATCACTGATCTTGATATTAGCTGTGGGGCTTTTTCCATAAATGTCCTTCATTATGTTAAAATTTTTCTTTCAATACTTATTTTGTTAAGAATTTTTATCAAGAAAGAATGTAGAACTTTGTCAAGCGTTTCTTTTTGTTTTTCTTTTATTTAATGGTTTTTCTCCTTTTTTATTATTTTCTTTATTTACATTTCAAATGTTGTCCCCTTTCCTGGTTTCTCCTCTGAAAACCCCCTATCCAATCCCCCTCCCACTGCTCACCAACCCACTCACTCCTGCTTCCCTGTCCTGGCATTCCCCTACACTGGGGCATCGACCCTTCACAGATCCAAGAGCCTCTCCTCCCTTTGATGTACAACAAGGCCATCCTCTGCTACATATGCAGCTGGAGCCATGGGTCACTCCATGTGTGCTCTTTGGTTGGTGGTCCAGTCCCCAAGAGCTCTGGGGGTTCTGGGTGGTTCATATTGTTGTTCCTCCTATGGGGCTTCAAGCCCCTTCAGCTCCTTGGTCCTTTCTCTAGCTCCTCCACTGGGGACCCTGTGCTCAATCCATTGGTTTGCTGAGATCATCCCCCTCTGTATTTGTCAGGCACTGGCAAGGCCTCTCAGGACACAGCTATATCAGGCTCCTGTCAGCAAGCACTTGTTGGCATCCACAATAGTGTCTGGGTTTGGTGATTGTATATGGAATGGATCCCCAGGTGGGCCAGTCTCTGGATAGCCTTTCCTTCAGTCTCTGCTCCATGGTTCACTCTGTTCATAGCAGCCTTATTTATAATAGCCAGAAGCTGGAAAGAACCCAGATGTCCCTCAATGGAGGAATGGATACAGAAAATGTGGTACGTTTACACAATGGAGTACTACTCAGCTATTAAAAACAATGAATCCATGAAATTCTTAGGCAAATGAACGGAACTAGAAAATATCATCCTGAGTGAGGTAGCCCAGTCACACATGGTATACACTCACGGATAAGTGGATATTAGCCCAGAAGCTTGGAATACCCAAGATAAAATTCACAGACCACATGAAGCTCAAGAAGAAAGAGGACCAACGTGTAGATACTTTGGACCTTCTTAGAAAGGGTATCAAAATACCCATGGGAGGAGATACAGAAACAAAGTGTCAAGTGCTTCTTAAACATCTATTAAAATGGCCATTTACCCTTTTACCCTTCACTCTGTTGCTATAGTGAATCACATTGTTTTGCGTATTTAAAGTAAGCTTGAATTTCAAGATAAACCCACTTGTTTACGGTTTATGATCCTTTGAATATGTCATTGGATTCAGCTGGATAGGGTTTTATCGAAGATTTCTGTGTATGTGTTCATCTGAGATATTGGCCTTTAGTTTTCTTTTCTTATGGTACCTGCATCTGACATTGGTATCCGAGCAATGTTGACCTAAGAAAATGAGGTTGAGAGTCCTCCTTTTACTTCTATTTTTAGAAGAGTTTTAAAAGGATTAGAGCTGGGCATCATGGTATTTACTGTAATTCCGGCTACTCAGAAAGCTGAGACAGCAAGTTCGAGGCCAGCTTGGACTGCAAGGTGAGGCAAAGTCTGCATCTCTCTAGTGGCACTAGGTCTCAAGCAAACAGCCAAACAAAAGACATATTCCTTGTTTCATTTTCGTTTTCATTTTAGTCCAGAAGTACATGGTGGTTCCTGCCTATAATCCCAACACTCTACGAGGCTGAAATGGGGACTGCTGTGAGTTCAAGACCAGCCTAGTGTATACAGGGAGTTTCTAGCCAGTTGGAGTTACAGAATGAGATCCTGTCTCTATTTAAAAAAAAAAAACGAAGGAAAAAAGGAAGGGAAAGAGATATAATGCCCTTTACTGAGAAAACACACATGTAATCATACCTTGACATCTAACATCTACCGAATGAATATAAAAGCAGTAACTCCTCCTCCAAGACATTACCAGAAATAGCACATCAAGTGGGAAGAAATCACAGATGTCAGACATTCTCCATGCACAGGACAACTGTTCAACCTCTCACAACTTCTCGTATCAAGTGTCTGTAGCATTGAGGGTTTTCAAACTTTGGTCTTGGAACAAAGAATAATTTAAGAGACTAAGACAACCACACACTAAAATTTACATAGATAATTCTTATTGACATCTCTCAATATTAAAATCATGAAAGTATGAGAATGTGTGCAAAGGAAGGATGACAAAACATTTCCAAGTTGAGGGAGGTTGTTAGAATTCTGTCTAAGCTCCACTCCACAATTACCTGGCAACAGCCAGGTATGCTCCTCCCCACAGTTACCTAGCAACAGCCAGGTAGGCCTGACCCACTATAAAAGAGGATGCTTGCCCCCCCCTCTTGCTCTCTTACTCTCTTGCTCTCCCTCTCTCCTCATTCCCTCCCCCCTGTCTCCACGTGGTTATGGCCGGCCTCTACTTCTCGACTCTCTCCCTCTCTCTGCCTTTCTCTGCCTCTACTACCCCCTTAACTCCCCTCCCCATGCCCTGAATAAACTCTAATCTATACTCTACTGTATGGGCAACTCCTCTCCCCCATACCTCACCACACCCACACAGAACATATCCTTATACCTCTTTATCTTTTTATGAACACATCAGTGGTGCACATATTTGGAAGGTGGAGGGGAAAAAACTAGAAGTCTAGGAGTTTAAGATCATCCTCCACTCCAAGGCCAATTCAGTGTCAATTGAACTAGATGAAACTATTCCTGAAAAACAAAACAAACAGAAAATCTAGGGGGCCTGGACTAACTTAGTGGGCAAAGGAACTTATAGCCAAGGCTAACATTCTGAGTTCAATCTCAGGACCCACATGATGGAAAGAGTAAACCAATTCCTGTGAGTTGTCCTTTGACCCCCCCCCACACACATACACATGCACACACACACACACACACACACACACACACACACACGCATGCACGTATACACACACAATTTTAAAGAGGAAAAAACAAAATAATTCCAATGATAAACTCAAAAGATACAGCATACCAAATGCCTCTAAGAGCAAAAAGCTGTTGGTCTATTGACATCTGTTTTTCACAAAGCCGACTCTGAACTAAGAAGAGACAAAGAGATTATTGTGTTAAACATGTCCTTTTGAAAGTATCTGGGACAAACATTATTTCAAAAAGAGTCCCTTTAAATACAATTTTTGCAATGTAGGGGATTGAATCCAGGACCTCACACATRTTAGACAAACCCTCTACCATTGAGCTATTATCCCCAATCTTTTAAAATAGTATTTTTAACATTTGAGACAGTTTCCCTAAGTTGTTCAGGAAAGCCTAACAAATGGGAGCTTTGAATTTACCATCCTCCTGCCTCAACGCTCCAAGTAACAAGATTATATCTGCACTGCCAGGCCTCAGTTAATAAACAAATTTTAATAGCTGGCACTTATGGGCTTACTTCAGTTACTCAGAAACCCACACAGGTGAAACCCCAAGGAAATGGAACCAAACTATTTCTCTCTAAAATGCTACAAATGGATTAAGTCAAAACAAACCTCTCCTACTAGTTTAATGTTAGGAGCCTCTCCTGGTCCTGAATTACCCTCAGGTGTAGAATAGCAGTTCTCAACCTATGAGTTACAATCCCTTTGGGGGTGGTTGCATATCAGATACCCTGCATATCATATATTTACATTATGATTCATAGAAGTAACAAAATTACAGTTATAAAGTAGCAACAAAAATAATTGTATGGTTGGGGTCACCACAACATGAGTAACTGTATTAAAGGATCATAGCATGAGGAAGGGTAAGAAGCACTGATATAGAGGACAGTTAAATTTGTCAAACCTTCCAGAATGACATTTGCCTTCCAGGCTGTTAGAGCTAAGGGCTCTCACATAGGGTGTACAGAAAAATAGGCCCAGCAAGCAGCTGGCACTTGCTCTCCACAATCTGTCCTAACTCCTCTGACCAGCACAACTCAGAGACGGGACTGCAGCAGCTGGCGGGTATTTGAGGAGGCAGCTGAGCATGCGCTCACGCTGGGCTTCCGGGAGGAGAACCTGGAAGCAGGAGGACCACAGCATCCTTACAGAGCCTCAGTCCCAACCCGGACACCGATGCGCTTGGAAGAACAAGCATTTCTACTCCTAATACCACACAACTCTTCAGAACAAGGCCTCTTAACTATTTTTGCAACAYACAAAAAAAATTATTTAAAAGCAGTATTTTTGTGTAACGTTTGCCCCAGATACTTTCACATTGTGGTTTGTGGATGACTTTTAAAAATAACATTTTAAATGCATAAAACACATAAGACTATAAAACTATACTGAACTATAAGTCATCAAAATAATAAAAAACAAGTATATGGTAGAAACATTTTTACCACAATGAATAATAACAGCCAATGTCTAATATACAGTAATCCATTCCTGATATATCTCTAATAAATGTACCATCTTAAAGAAATCTTTTTGTTTTTGTGAGACAAGGTCTAACTGTGTCACCCAAGCAGTTCTCAAACTCATGGCCATTCCCTGCCTCAGTCTTCTAAGTGCTCGTAAAATATGTGAGCCATCAAACATAGCTAAACATCCTATTTCTGTAAAGATGGTGCTGTCGTTGTGACAGGTTGGCCATATACATAGAGAAATGCTCAATTTCAGCTGAGGAGGCTAATCAAAATAAAGATGTGAGCGCTTACCAGGCAGAGTGGGACTAAGCTGTGATCTGAGCACTTGAGACTTTGAGACAGGAGAATTACCTCAACTTTGAGTCCAACCTAAGCTACATAGACAGTACCAGGCGACCAGGGATATACACAGCCAGTCAAGACAACATAGCAAGACTGTGTCTCAAAACATGTATTATTTTCAACAAACTGACAAAATCCTAGAATTGGACCCAGGGTTTTGCTCTGTAATTTTTTACAGAGGTCAGACCTGCCTCTCACACATGAGGAAACTCCTCAACCACGGAGTTACATTCTCTGTAGCAACATATGTTTTTCTTCTTTTCCTTCCTCCTTTGAATTAAGAGGGGGAAACAGATTACCGAAAGAGTAAAGTGGAAAATATCTAGGAAGATGGACTAGTCAGTTCTACTTAGGATAAAAAATAATCATACATGAAAACCAGTGGAGCACTCGGAAGAGGAGTTCGTTAACAGCCTGAGTTACACTACATCTTATCGGGGAGAGTGGGGGAAAGGAACCGACCTAYCTTCCTTCCTTTCTTTTTGTGAGACAGGGTTTCTCTGTGTAGTCCTGATTGTCCTGGAGCCCAGTACGTAGACCAGCTTAGCCACTAACTCAGAGATCCACCTGCTTCTGCCTCCTCAGTGCTTGAATTAAAGGTGTGTGCCACTATACCTGGCAGAGTTTTCTGGGTACTTGTTGTTGTTGTTGTTTTGTTTTGTTTTTAAGAAAGGATAAATTCTAAATTAGTTACTAAACAGTATGTGTGTGTGTGTCTGTGTTTGAGGTAGCCTCAAAAAGCTAGCCAGGCTGAGGATCTTGGAACATGCCTGAAACCCTAACCTTTGGGAAGCTACGGGGGAAAGGACTATAAATGTGAATAGAACCTAAGCCACAAAGGCCAGCCTAGGCTACACTGGGAAACCCTGGCTCAAAAAATACTATTTCTTAATAAAAAAACGAATCACAGGAATAGTGTTCTGTTTCAGACAAAACATAGAAAGCAGGCATAATACAAAGACCTTAAGGTACCCCCCCCCAAACAATTCTTACTTCTTATCTTTAGCATTCTCCCCGAATACTGACAGGACCTGTGGCCTGCTTCTAGCCAATAGAAGGTGACAGGACATCATTTATCCTCGCTGGCTGGAGACAGACAGTCCCCTGCTAGCCTTGAAGAAACAAACGGTGCTGCAAATTGCAGAAAGAGAAGGCCATGTCAGTGCTTTTGGGTAGCTCAGGGTCTTAGTCCTAAAATCATAAGCAGCCTCAGGGGTGGGGCTTATCTAGCAAGGACTGAAACAAATAAACGTTCAAAGCACAAGCAACTGCTTTCTACRAACAGCCACTAAAGGCTGGGTGTGAAGCTCCTAAGCCCCAGAAGCAATGCAGCCCAGATGACACCTTGACTGACTAAAGCTTTAAGAAACCCCTAAGTAACTCCCATCTCACAGAAACCAGGGGAGAGTAAACGGGTGCTATCTTAAAATGTTACATTTGTGGAAATTCAATCAAGAGCAAAAGATGGATTCTGCAGTTACCAACAGAGGGAGAGCCAACTGTTCCTATGTGCCAGGGGCTGTCCAAGGTCTACAGGTCCCAGCTGCAGAAAGCCTCAGTCCAGGGGTTGTGCAAGAACAGAATTCAATAAGGAGAAACCATGAGGTACTTGAGTATAGAAAACTAGGATTTGGGGGCATAGGGGCTAGAAAGGAACCAAACCAATTTCCTATGGCCATAAAGCAGGCCAGTCCCAAATCAGGAGTGTAAAACTAGGACAGTTTTCAAAGCTGTCTGTCTTTTATTTCTGGACTTGAGCTGGTTACGTTTCAATCCCCCTATTGCTTTCCCCAAGTATTCTCTCTTTTTGTCTACTTATCAAGTTTTTAAGTTACCATAAGGTGATGGGTTTCCCTATTGCCTTTTCATAGATCCATATCAAAAGCTATGTTCTTTTCATGCCCTTGCCCCAGTGTCCTCTCTATTACTGCTGCCCGCTGCCCACTGCCCGCTGCCCACCTATCGGCCCCTTATTCCCCCCAGATTATATGTATTCTACTACTCTATTTCACCCCTTCCCAGTCCATTAATATTCCCCTTCTTTCCCTTTCATGATTTATTTTCTAATTTCATATATCAACCCCTCCCCCTCTCTCTCACACACACCCAAAAAAAAAAATCTAGACTCTGCAGGAAAAAAAAAAAAAACATGTATTTTCCTTCTCAATCTGGCATATTTCTCTTACCATACTGATTTCCAGTTCCGTTCATTTTCCTGCAAATGTCACAATTTCCCTTCTCATTCTAGCTACGTAAGATACGATTCCATTGTGCACATACACCACATGTTCTTCATCCATTCATCTGTAGGAGGGCCACCTGGGCTGGTCTCAGATCATGGCTATTGTGAACAGTACAGCAGTAAACATGGATGTGCAATTAGCTCTGTGGTATTCTGACTTAAGTGTTCTCTGCTTCTATGCCCCCAACTATTACAAATCAGTTCTCAAGCACCAGATTACCCCACAGCCAACAGCGGGATGTAGGAAAGCACTGTCAGTCTTAGCACTTAACCACAGGCTAGTATGTATGTACCTCTCCTCCATGTCTTAAAGCACTGCATGCTCCAATCTCCACCTGCCCACTCCCAGGTTCATTTCCTGAAGATAAACCCTATCAAATATATGTCTGCGACTTGACTTACAATGATAGGAAGAAGGGGACCGAAGACAGAAATATCGACTGAGGACTACTACATTATGGCATCTATTTGTTTGACATTTTGTARGCTTTGTTGTTGTTTGGGGTGGTGTGTACCAGCATGCGCTACCACAACCAGCAAGATTCTGTGTTTTTAAAAAGGTGGTATACACAATGGAATTTTATTCAGCGGTTAAAAAAAAGAAATAAAAATTCCAGGTAAATGGGTATAACTGGAAAGTACTATATACTGAGTGAGGTAACCCAGACCCAGAAAGACAAATGCTGTGTATTCTCTCTTATATGTGGATCTTAACTCCAAACCTTTAGATCTGAGCCAAGAAAACAGAAAGGGGATGCATGAAGAAGCTCTATATTGGGGGATAGTAGGACAGAGTTGCTATGAATGGAGAAAGAGAGAAATGGGGGAGGGGGAGTCTTTAGGGAGGGAAGAAGGAGAGTAATACAGAGGGAAAAGGAACAGGAGAGATAAATAACACTAAGGATATTTTTCAAAAATCATAAGGAAACATTTTAAAAGCTTACCTACGATATATACCTTATATAGATACGTGTGTATACAGATACACACAAACACACAGAAAAAGAAATAGATAAGGACAAAAAATACAGAGAGAGAGAGAACATTGAGGTGGAGTTGAGCTACATGGACTGATAATGAATGCTCCCTGCAAGAACCATAGACTATCTTTAAAAACTCCAGTATCGCCGGGCGGTGGTGGCGCACGCCTGTAATCCCAGCACTTGGGAGGCAGAGGCAAGCAGACTTCTCAGTTCAAGGCCAGCCTGGTCTACAGAGTGAGTTCCAGGACAGCCAGGGCTATACAGAGAAACCATGTCTCGAAAATAAAAAACCAAATCCAAAAAAAAAAAAAAAAACACACCTCCAGTATCAGGCATGAAAACCCTCTTTTCTAGTTGTTGGCCAAGGGAATCCAAGAGACTCCCTAAACAATATAATCTACCACTGTTCCCATTGCTGAATGCTGGAGCTGACCAGAAAGTCTCCCCTCCCAAGCCAGGCCTAGCTTTCATAGTATCAGAAGGTGCTAGGAAGCTGCCAAGGGAGGGAGAAAAAATCAATAGTCCTAGCCAGCTCTAAAGCCTCTGAATCACAACAACAATAACCTGACCAGCAAGATTTCACCAATGATCCAATAACAGACCTTTATCTTGGTGGTAAGCGCCGTCTAATTGGACTTAAGGAATGTGTAATATGAAGGGTTTCTTGTCTAGAACTGGTCTGCTACTGTATAACAACTGTCCATGGCTGGAGAGGCCACAGATCCTAGAGGCCGATCTACTACTGCCATTTTCCTAAACCAATAGAATTTCTAGCTGATTCTAAATACTTACCCTTATGTGTAGCTCTCACACCTCAGCAACGCAGCTTCTTATGAAAGAAGACAGAATATATACTACAGAAATCCACAACTGACCAAAATGCAGAAAGTAAATGACCACAAGATGCCAGCTCCACTTGGTGTAACTATGACACAACTCCTACACCTAAAGCTCAAGGAAAATTGAAGAACTGATGAACAGACATACAGACAGACAGACAGACAGAGCCAGAAAATCAGGACACCTGCTGACAGACTGTTTCTTCTATATGAGAAGGGAACTGCACCGACGAAATCTCAAGATTTTGGTTGTATAAACAAGACCTACATGATGACAACAACAATTGACATTCCAATGTGGATGGCAGAAATTCCACAAGGCCCTACCACTAGATGAAGAGCTACAAGCAAGTAATGGCTGCTGTGAGAGCAAAGTGAGAGCCTGTGTGTGTTGAGAGAGAGAGAGAGAGAGAGAGAGAGAGGGGTGGGGAGAGAAAGAGGGGGAGAGAAACCAGTTTTCTCCAGCCCCCTCATAAGTTACCTAATCCCAACTGGTCAACCCTAAATACATGTACACAAGAGCAACAATAAATGGACTAAGTAATGTGTGTGTGTGTGTGTATGTGCGCGCACATACATACACACACACACACACACACACACACACACACACACACACACACACGCATGCATGCATGGATTTGAATTTTTGAAAACTTTGTTAATCAACTTTGGGAAAAACTACCCCAGTTTGCCATGTTGAGTTGGCATTGCAAAGAAATTAACAGCCATACTGATTTATAAATTTTAAATTTACTTTTTTTTTTTACATTTGTGTAGGGGTAATATACTGTATTAAGCATATAAGGTCTTATCTATGTGGATTTGATTACAGAAGCTAATAGAATATCTTCTAACAGAAAAAAAGAAAGTCCATGTAAACCTAGTTAGATGAAAAGACCACCGGAACACACTCACGAATGACAGTGTGCATTTTACGTGAATAGAATGGGGTATTTTTGATGTTCATGTATTTGGAACAATCCCTAGTCATGTGACATTGTGCATAAATCAAGAAGGTCACCTACTTTCCTTTGGCATAAAGATTTCCACCATATCATGATGACTCACTGTCAGCATGGGTAATAAAGTTTTCAAAAGGAAGCAAATGAACTGACGGGACGTATGTCAACAAGGACAAATGCCAAAAACAATATAACAATGAGAGGAAAAGCAAGTTGCAGAAGGTTATGCAGAATACAATGTCTCATTTTAAACTAAAATAACATGTAAAAATGTTTTGTTTTAGTGACATATATATCATATATATATATATATATAAAACAAAAGTCGAAAATATTTTTTAAAAGTCATACATACTGAGGCATTGTCTCACTATGCAGACCAATCTGGCTTCCACCTTGCTATTTTCCTGCCTCAGCTTCCCCAGAGCTGAGATTTTAGGCATGCCTGCCACTGGACCATACCTCAAATATCCTTCTAACCAGACAATGCCTTGAATCTGGTACTTACTGTATCTGCTGGCATCTATTCTCTTTAAGAAAGATAAACGTGGCATGGTAGTACATGCTTGTATCCCCAGAACCTGGGAAATGGAGGGAGGATTAGGAGTTGAAAGTTATCTTCATCTACACGGTGAGTTTGAGAGACGGCCCCAGCCTACATAAGACCTTGTCTCCAAAACAAACAAACAAAAAAAACACCMTTTCAATCAGTATTCCTAAACAGTATTATAACACTGCGGTTTAGTGCATTCCCCTCTCATCCCCTCAAGTATGTGTTACAGTGACACACAATTGTAACTCCAGAGCTCCAGAGGCTGAGACAATGCAAGTTGATGCAAGTTAAAGGCTAGCCAGGACTAGCTACTAGTAGTGTCTCCAAATATATATATATATATATATATATATATATATATATATATATATATATATATA
>BDUI01010646.1:45045-67862 GCA_002335545.1 Apodemus speciosus
AGAGAGAGAGAGAGAGAGAGAGAGCATGCAGTGATGTGCAGAAACCCACTTACACAAAGAGGCCATTCTATAGCATACAGACATAAATATGCAGAGCTGGAGACACAGACTCAGGGCAGGGGACAGGGGACAGGGAACAGGGGACAGGGGACAGGGGACCTGGACCAGGGACACACAGACCAGATGCCCAGAATAACCCAGGAGAGGCATGTGACAGTGAAAAGGCTGACTTACAGACACATTCAGTGAACAGCACACACCCACAGATGTGCACCCCAGGGCACAAAGAAAACCCGGCTGGTTTTGTGTCAACTTGACACAGGCTGGAGTTATCACAGAGGAAGCAGCTTCAGTTGGGAAAGTGTCTCCATGAGATCCAGCTGTGGGGCATTTTTTCAATTAGTGATCAAGGGGGAGGGCCCCTTGTGGGTGGTGCCATCCCTGGGCTGGTAGACTTGGGTTCTATAAGAGAGCAGGCTGAGCAAGCCAGGGGAAGCAAGCCAGTAAGGAACATCCCTCCATGGCCTCTGCATCAGCTCCTGCTTCCTGACCTGCTTGAGTTCCAGTCCTGACTTCCCTTAGTGATGAACAGCAGTGTGGAATGTAAGCTGAATAAACCCTTTCCTCCCCAACTTGTTTCTTTGTCATGATGTTTGTGCAGGAATAGAAACCCTGACTAAGACAACACGAAAAGAGAATCAAGGGACACATCCAGATAGTCCTCTGACATACAAATAGTACAACTCCTTGCCCCAGTTTACCTAAGACTTTCTCATGTTACCACTGAAATCCCACGGCCTCAGAATTTTCCCCAGTCCCAGGCAAACTGAGATAGCTGGGCACTCTACCTCTGTTCCAAAACACATATAAAGTCACGTGTGGGCTGGGAATGATGGTACAAGGTTGTAAACCAGCACTCGGGAGGCTTAGGCATGAATGCCAAGGGTGGAGCTCTGGTCCTCATGACAAGCACTGTGCCAACCAAGCCATCTCCCTAACCCCTGGTGTGTGTGTGTGTGTGTGTGTGTGTGTGTGTGTGTGTGTGTGTGTACATGCACGTTCATCTCATAGTGCTCACGTGGAGGGCAGGGGGCACCTCTTCTACCAGGTAGGTTCCAGAGCTTGAACTCAGATATTAGGCTTGGCAGCAAGCGCCTTCACACCAGCCTTTCTTTTATTGTTTTGGGAGAGAGTCATGCTGTATAGACCCAACTGGCCTTGAACAGTGATCCCCCTGCCTCAGCCTCCCCAAGTATTGTGATCACAAGCATGCATACAGTCCCTTTTCTAAAATTCTGAAGTTCCAAATGTAATGGAACGAAATGAAAATTAAATCAGACCAAAATCGACATCGAGCCATTTATTCTGTGCCCAGTCTCGTGAGACTATTCACATGGTATTTTATTATAATATTAAAGTTTGAATACGGGATATCATACTGGTTAGGAGAATCTGCAAAATTCAGATTTCTGAGGCATACCTGGCCTTGAAAGACCTGAGTGGGGAAACCATGGTGTACATGTACATACATGTATTCATGGGCCAATAATGTCTGGTTACATGTGTGTGCATGGTGTGTTTCACTCAGGCTCCACCCTTACCAGTAGTCCATGGTGCAGGATCATGCCTCCAGCACAGGCAATGCTCCTGGTATAGTTGCACACACACTCTTTGATGTGGCTAGCCCAGACCTGTAAGTCTGTGGGTATCAGCACACCCCAAACTCACAGACTCAGATTTTATGCCTAGCCAAAGATTCACATAACTAGTTAACGAGGAGCTGAATCTCAAACCTGTGCTCCCAGAACTTCAAGGTTTATGTCCTTCTCTTACAATTCCTTAGCCCCTACCCTCCAAGCCACTGTGGAAAATGTGGGTCCCGAAAGTCTCCGCTAAGGATCACTGACCGACCATTGATCATAGGATGGGAGGAAGAGCAGGGTCCTCCCTCTCATCTTCCTGCGGTCACTTGGTTTTCGGGAAGGCACATTTTCCATTCTGCCATCTTTAGAACCACCTGCGCCCTCTCTGTCCTTCCCAGCTTCCCTGGGACTGGGCACATCGTGCATTTCCCAGGAGGGATTCAAATGAGCTCAGTGCTCTCAGGGCAAAACTTCTTCCATGAAGTTTTTTCTAGACCCCAAGAGACAGAATAAACCTTGAGCAGTAACAGGGCATCCAAGCACCTGCCTATGTGCCCCATCTCTGCCGTGGATAGTTATAGGATCTTGTTATGGGGATAGTTATGGATGAGTTAGTGTCTTTAGGCTTTGACTCACTTTTCACGTTACCTCATCCCAGCACTTGCGTGCCCTGGTTCAAGCACTAGAACTTTTTCAACCCAGCCAGATGGGCCTCTGGCCATGCCTTCTGCGTCAGGACTCCTATGCGCAGGTCTCTCCCAGACATCTTGTGTCAATGGAGGAGGCGGGTTGCTCGGACTACCGTTCTCCCTTTGGTACTTGCTACAAAGCTTTTCTGATGGGACCTGGTGTAAATGCCTACAGTAGAGCAAGCTCTCAAATGTGGCTGGGTATCACAATCACTGAAAAGCGTTTCAAAATCTGGTGTCTAAGTCAAACCCTAGAATCATTTCAGGATAGTTTCTGGGGGAGGCACTTAGGTATTGTTCACCCTGTGCATTTCTACAGTGTAGCCATGAGATCACCTGGACATGATCCAGGAATCCTAGGGAATGCGGGTGAATTCTCACACAGCAGCCCAGCCTAGGACCTGGGATTCTGAGATGTTCTCGGGTGATACTGATACCCACAGGGTGCAGGCCATCAGGAATCCATCCAGTTCAGACTGAAGAGCATCTGCTCTTTCTTGCATGGTGGACAATTCAAACTTCACCAACATGGCAGGCCTATGGCCAGCTCACCAACCAAGGAGGCTTGGACTTTTCTCACCCGTTCTGCAGCTCCAGTGAATCGGGTTTTGCTAAACATGTCCTCAGAGTTCCTGCCTCACAGTGGGGCAGTTGTCCTGGGCAAGAAGGCAGTCTCCACCTCCATGGCTGAGCAGGGGGCAGCAGCTGCAGGGAGGGACCAGGAGAGCTTGGAGGGGTGAGGAAGACGTCTACACAGGTCCCTTGACTGGCATCCAGACGTGGCTTGCTAAGGGTTGAGTACTGATTGCTAGGGCTGTAAGAAGTACCATGACCTGAGTGGCTGACACAGGTTCTGGAGGCTGAAGTCTGAGATAAGGTCCAGGCAGGACTGGCTTCTTCTGAGGTAGACCTATTGCTGGGCTGATGCTGGGCTCTGGCTTGTGAGTGGCTATTTTCTCCATTTCTGTTCACAATGTTTTGTTCAGAAATGTCTGTGTTTAAATTTCCCCCTTTTCCTTCCTTCTCACTTTTTCACCCTTTCCCTCATCTCAGTCTATGCATGTGTGTGTGTTTTAGATGACCTTTTTATTTAATATTTTATCTTATTTTATTTTATTTTAGACAGTGAACTTGGATATCACCAATTAGCTAGGCTGGTCAGAAAATAAGTCCCAAGAACCCACCTCCCATCTGTCTTCAACTCGCAAGCACTGCGATGACATGTGACATTGTGTACATGTCGTTGTTTTAATATGGGTGCTGGAGGTCTGAACTCAGGACTCACACTAACATGGCAAACACTTTTTCAACTGAGCCATCTCCCCAGGCCCCAGTTTCCCCGTGCCATGGGTGCCAACAGTATCTTCCTCTGTAAGGAGCCTGTCTCTATGTTAAGCTCACATTCTGTACAACTAGGGCCCTATAAGGATGACAACATACACATCTAAGGGCAGAATTTAATCTATCGGAGGTTATTAGCTAGGAGACCAGCCCCGAGTCCCCACATCATTTTGAATTTCCAAGAGAAGTTAGAAGTCTAAATTGAAATAGGATTTATTTTGCAATGCTGAGCACTGAACCCAAGACCTTGTGCGTGAAAGACAGGCACTCTGTGTGTGAGCTTTACGCCAGTCCCTGAAATCTAACATCTTGACATCATCAGTGTGCACTGTGTAGACATTATGCAATATCTCTGCAATGTCAGTCTGTACCTGGGTGGTTTGCCCTCC
Organism: Apodemus speciosus; assembly: GCA_002335545.1. Classification (NCBI taxonomy): domain Eukaryota; kingdom Metazoa; phylum Chordata; class Mammalia; order Rodentia; family Muridae; genus Apodemus; species Apodemus speciosus. Next base: position 49,108 of record BDUI01010646.1, read on the forward strand.
CTGAGGTGACCATGCCCCTCCAGCAGGGGTGGTGGCTTCCCCAGGMTCCTCCTCCTCACTGGCCTGCAGATTGTCTCCTAGCTCTCGCCCTCCCACACTGCACCCGCTGGCTTGGATTCTCTCTGTCATTTGCAGCTCTGCCTTCCTTCTTCCTTTCTATTCCTGTCATGGTGGATGCTGGACCCAGACTCACCTATGAGTCACCAAGACTACCATACATCCAAACCCTGGTTCTGTCTACTACTCCTCTGTGATCTTGAGTGAGTCTATTTCCCTCAATCCTCAGATTCTTGATGTATAAAATGGGTGTATCAAATTCCTGAGGATTGCAGGCTTAGTCCAGAGTGTATCCAGAGGAAAAACGTTTGATGAATTGATGAAACAACTCAAAGAAGAATCCATGGCTCCCATCTCCACTGGAGCACAGGCCAAGAATGAGAGTGTCATGGGTCACAGTGGCTGATGACAGCCACCAGTCTACACATTTATTAAGTCACCACCAGAAGCAGCATGACAGATGGGTGGGTACTACTGTTTCTCTTTTAGAAGAAGAAAATGGAGGGTCCCAGTGGTTGAGAAATTTCTTCAAATTACAAGGCCCTGGTGGAAAGAGAATTACCACATTCTCTTTTGGCCCCAAGTAGAGTTGGTCTCATTAGCATTCAGCTGGCCAGAAATCTCCCATGATTCTGAGGTCATGGGTGACAGAGAAGAGACGAGGGCCACCCCTGCTCCACTGTGTGACCTGAGAACAGGCACCTGGGCTTCAGAGACACCCCATCTGTGCAGTAACTTAGCATGAATCTGGGGCTAGCTCCCTGTCACCCTCCCTGCAACTCCCCTCCTTGCTTTGTCTCTTAGCAGAAGGGTCTTGAGCTCAGCACGTCACAGTTGGAGCCTTGATTTCCCTGTCTGCAGTCTCCAGGGACAAAAGAGTGAGTACGTGAGAAGCGTTTGGTGTGTGCCTGGCATTAGTGCTGCCTGTGGGTACTATTCTGCCAGCAGATGCCATGGTCCCCAGACGCCTGCTTCCTGATGCTGCCTGCCCCAAGATTCCTAGCCCAGCACTCCTACCCTTCCTCCAACCCAAGCACAGTGTGCAACACACATGCCTTTCTTCCTCGGAATGTGGCTCTTTGTCCTCTTCGCTGACTCTCAGACTGTCCAGGCAGAGCACAGTGGCCCCAGCCCCCGACTATGGAGAGCTGCCTTGAAGATTCCTCCCGGGCTGCTCCAGAGCCCCAGCTCTCGGGACTGAACTCTGACCCCCATTCTTTCAGCATGAATTGGGTCTGCCTGAAGGCGAGGGTCAGTACAGCGGTTGCGAGTTCAGGGAGGGCAGGGGATAGGGAAGTGAGGGGGGTTTCAGGGGGCCTGGTGTGCCTCCAAGTAAGAATAGCAAAGCTCAACAGAAATGTCCCTGCAGGTCAGTGGCTCCGGGAGAAGCTGGCAAAGGAGTCAGCAAAGAGAGGTCAGCCAGGGAACAAAGAGGTCTTGGAGAGAGGTTGCAGACCTGAGTTCCAGGCCCCTCTCCCCCGAGAGCCACACAGGAGAATAACGGGTCCCCAGGTACTCCGGTGCTGGGGAGATCCCTTTTGTGGGGCATGAGGGGAATAACTGGGATCCTAGGTCCTCAGGAACGGTCCATGCCCCAGTCACTTACCTCTGCTGCCCAGAAAGACTTTCTTTGGCTGGCTGCCTTCAGAGCCCAGCCTCAGTGTGGTGTCACATTCCCTGTAAATTCATGCTTGTCAGATTCAAGACTGTCCCAAACTTCCACAGTGCCCCCAGTCCCTTTGCTGCCTTACTACATTGTCCCGATCTCATCCTCACACTGCTGTCTGCCCTACCCGAGAGTTCTTGTAATATGTTACTTCTCCCTGATCTTTCACAGGGAGGTTCACTCCTGACCCTCAGTTTCACCTCTTGAGTCCCAGGCAATGATACTCTCCAAAAATAGGTAAATCTACTCACGAATCTTATATTCTAAAAGGTTGTTTTTTGTTTGTTTGTTTGTCTTAATACCTCCATGAAGATTTTCTCCAAGATCAGATTTTCTAGCCAAAACAATAATAGGATCCTTAGTGCAAGCCCACAATACTACAGGGCTCCCTGGAAAGTTCTAGAATCCCACAGACAGAATTAATTGATACTTGGACAGCTATATGTTCAGACGAGAAGTGACCTTTGTCCCCCCAACTGTGCCAATCAAATCTTCCAGGACTGACCAGTTGGGGACCAAGATCTGACCCTACCTTTACCATTGCCAAGCTCCCAGATCATGTCACCAGAATTGATTTGGAATGCCAAGTCCCTGTCACCAGGTCTCCCAGAGCCTTTCAGAGTCTACTTTAAAGCCTCAGATCCAAACATGGTGGTCCATACTGCCCCACCCCTTTATCCCACACCAGACTATAGCTAGTCTTTGCTGCTTTGTGGGTTCTTCTTTTTCCTACCCTTTATCCCACTGGGTTCACCCCTTAATACTAGCTAGGAGAGAAACAAGGATAGAGGGGAGAGAAAATCAGGAAAATCCCTGAATCTAATTTCTTTCCTTTTGTTTCTTCTTTGACCATGGCTASTAACAAACTGCAACCAACCTCCCTAAACAACAAACAACAAACAACTAACAACCAACAAGCACCCTCAGCCCCCGCCTCTCAGGGCCCTCACATTTATGTACCTTCCGAAAAGTTCCCACGATTCCAAATATCACACAATTGCAGAAATTACTGCAGCTGGCAAAACCACCCTTCTGTTAGAGCACGAGGCGAATCACGGTCAGCTGCTACAGACAGGAAGCAACCCCACATTCCTATACCTGGTATTTAAAGGAGAGCACAGTCTTGTAATATTTCTGCATTTTAAAAAAAGAAATCAAAATTCCAGAATTCTCCCTGCACCAGACCCTCCTCCTTCTCTGGCCTCTCACCCTAGACACTTTCTAGGACGCACCCTCCTATTGCAGTACTGAAGTACAGACTCTGAGCAGTTAAGTGTGTCTGTTGACCAGAGCCTCCAGCCCATAAAATGTGATGTGAGAACTCAGTATCCTCTAAACAACACTGTCTACCACTGTCTGGGTTGGTGGCCACATCTTGCACACCATCATGAAGTCCAGCACTCACTCCTGATCCTTCAACAGCCAGCCAGTCTCTTATTGGTTAATTTTGCTTCATTAGTAGTTCTCGAATACTTCCTTAGGTAAGGCAGAGCGGGAGAACAAGACCTTCTTCTGCTCTCCATAGCTACGACGTTGCGCACTTATACACACACGCACAATAAAAAAAAGTTCAGTTTGACCCTATCATGCATGCTCCCCAACGCCCCCCCCCCCAACACACACATAAATATTAAACTGAAATCTGGTTAAATCACCCCTCTCCTTAAATCTTTCTTCACTCTGCCTCCACTGTTCTTGAGTGGTGTTAACTGAACTGGTTCTCTGAAACCACAGCCCTACAGGATAGGTGTAGATGATAGGAGAGATGGATGGTTTAGAGAATGCATACACCGTCTGCTCTGCGGCAGTAAATTAGTATCCTGCAGGTGGTTCATCATTACCACCACAGACCCCTGCATCCCAGTCCTGACTGCCCACCTGCCGCAGCAGAGAGGCCTTCAATCTCAAGGCACATTCAGATCTATGAGCTAATCAACTTCCTCCCCCATCCCCCAAGCCCCACCCCACTCCCACGTCTCTCCATCTTCTGCCCAGACCTCCTGGCTCTTCAAGTCGATACTTCCTTTCTTGGAAAAACAATTTAAGACTTAACTAATTCATTACTTGCTGTGTGTTGGTGTACTGCTGTTGCACATGTGGAGGTCAAAGGACAACTAATAAATCATCTCTCTCCTTCTACGATGTGGGCCCTGGAGATGGGATTCAGGTTGTCAGGCTTGGCGAGCCACCTCGTCAGCTACCTCAAACTTTCCTTCCTACCGTTCTCAGTTGCCCTACTTTTCTGTCTTCCGGCTTCAGGCTGCCATCCGCCACGCTGTCCCTAAGTATTAGAGTCCCAAAGAGGCTAGAGACAAGCATATCCTTCAATAAGCTGGAGCTAGCCTCAGTTCTGCTCTTTGGCTCCCCTGCAGCCTGCCTGGTACCCAGCATGACTTCTCTGTACGGAATCAGCTTTAGTACTCACAGAAGGCGCCCCACTAAGGCGTTGCCATCTTCTGACCTGTTCCCCGTCCTTTACAGAACACCCATCATGTCCTTTGGGGAAAGGAGCAGACATAGAACTTCCCTTTCCATTTGTGGCCCTTTGTCCTGGGTGGAAGGTTTTCGCCTGCTCCTTAGGCCTCACCCCTTTCCATTTACATAGTTCAGTCACACTGGGAAACACGCAGTTCTACATAACCAGACGACTTACACTCCCATCCCCCTCAGGTCTGCTCTTCAGGCTCAACCCAGGCTAGACCACGCACCTGCCAGCAAGCACTGTCAGCCCGTGGGGTAAGCACGGGTTCTAGTTTCTCCTCAGCAGAACAGGGGGCCCTCAGCAACAGTTCCCAGATCCTYGGTCCTCGGAKCTGCACTCAGTTCCTGTTTCAAACAGGCCTTGGCGAAGGTTCATGAGCAAAAAGGCAAAGAAGCAGAAGAAAGGGAGTGGGGACGCAGGCTCAGGGGATTTAGGGGACCCGAGAGCTGGGTCCTCCTACTCAGCAGGGCTCTTTCTCTGGATCCCCGTGGAGTTTGGCTCCACAGATGAAGCATGACGGAATGTCTTTGTGGCCCTCTTGGTTTGGTGTTCCCTGGTAGCCAGGGTCCCAGTGACAGCCCACTTCTCACCTGGACCCTGCCCTTGCTTCATGCCTAGGCAATGGCACTATTGCCCTGCTGTGACAATGCCAACCTGGGGCAGGCCCCTCTTGGCACCTTGTGACTCCTCTTGCTTCTTTTGATTTTGCTGTGTGTGGTGTGTTTGTATGTATATATTCATGTGCGTTTGCACATGTGTGCACATGCACATGAAAGCTAGGGACTGATGTTAAGTATCTTCTTCAATCGCTCACATCTTATTTTATGACTCAACGGAACCTGGAGATGCCAGACACAGCTAGACTGACTGGCCAGTGAGCGCCAGGACTCCACCTCCCCTCCACACCTGGCGGTTTACCTGTGGCTGGAGATCTGAACTCAGGCTGTCGTGCCTGCGCTTTAAGCACTTTACCAAGGGAGCCATCTCCCCTGCTCTTAGCCATGAAACCCTCCACCTTCCTGTTCTCTCCTTTCCCTTCAGTCCTTGCGGTGCCTTTGCTGTCAAACCTGCCCTCTGCTGTTCTGCCTCGTCCAGGGCGCCATCTTTACCAGCTTCCCCTGGCTATAAACTCCAGGACCGCTTCTCCAGCTCCCTTAGCCCCCAGCTCCCTGGCTGACATTAAGGGCAATGCCTTGCTGGCCAGAAGTATCGAATGGAGGTGGAGGCCTGTCTTAGCTTCACGACACCCCTCTTTTGGCCCCATCACTGTAGAGACAAGACGCCTAGCTTCTAGATCCCAGAGCACGCACAAGGTACCTGCAGGGACCTCTTTTCAAAGATTAAAAAAAAAAAAATTCAATATGGAGAGCTTGGGATATGGCTTAGATGAGAAAGTGCTCAAATGTGAGGACCTGTGTTCTTTTTTAAAATTAATTTATTTATTATGTGTAAGTACACTATACCTGTCTTCAGACACTCCAGAAAAGGGCATCAGCTCTCATTATGGATGGTTTTGAGCCACCATGTTGTTGCTNCTGCACTCAGTTCCTGTTTCAAACAGGCCTTGGCGAAGGTTCATGAGCAAAAAGGCAAAGAAGCAGAAGAAAGGGAGTGGGGACGCAGGCTCAGGGGATTTAGGGGACCCGAGAGCTGGGTCCTCCTACTCAGCAGGGCTCTTTCTCTGGATCCCCGTGGAGTTTGGCTCCACAGATGAAGCATGACGGAATGTCTTTGTGGCCCTCTTGGTTTGGTGTTCCCTGGTAGCCAGGGTCCCAGTGACAGCCCACTTCTCACCTGGACCCTGCCCTTGCTTCATGCCTAGGCAATGGCACTATTGCCCTGCTGTGACAATGCCAACCTGGGGCAGGCCCCTCTTGGCACCTTGTGACTCCTCTTGCTTCTTTTGATTTTGCTGTGTGTGGTGTGTTTGTATGTATATATTCATGTGCGTTTGCACATGTGTGCACATGCACATGAAAGCTAGGGACTGATGTTAAGTATCTTCTTCAATCGCTCACATCTTATTTTATGACTCAACGGAACCTGGAGATGCCAGACACAGCTAGACTGACTGGCCAGTGAGCGCCAGGACTCCACCTCCCCTCCACACCTGGCGGTTTACCTGTGGCTGGAGATCTGAACTCAGGCTGTCGTGCCTGCGCTTTAAGCACTTTACCAAGGGAGCCATCTCCCCTGCTCTTAGCCATGAAACCCTCCACCTTCCTGTTCTCTCCTTTCCCTTCAGTCCTTGCGGTGCCTTTGCTGTCAAACCTGCCCTCTGCTGTTCTGCCTCGTCCAGGGCGCCATCTTTACCAGCTTCCCCTGGCTATAAACTCCAGGACCGCTTCTCCAGCTCCCTTAGCCCCCAGCTCCCTGGCTGACATTAAGGGCAATGCCTTGCTGGCCAGAAGTATCGAATGGAGGTGGAGGCCTGTCTTAGCTTCACGACACCCCTCTTTTGGCCCCATCACTGTAGAGACAAGACGCCTAGCTTCTAGATCCCAGAGCACGCACAAGGTACCTGCAGGGACCTCTTTTCAAAGATTAAAAAAAAAAAAATTCAATATGGAGAGCTTGGGATATGGCTTAGATGAGAAAGTGCTCAAATGTGAGGACCTGTGTTCTTTTTTAAAATTAATTTATTTATTATGTGTAAGTACACTATACCTGTCTTCAGACACTCCAGAAAAGGGCATCAGCTCTCATTATGGATGGTTTTGAGCCACCATGTTGTTGCTRGGAATTGAATTCAGGTCCTTCGGAAGAGCAGTCAGYGCTCTTAACCGCTGAGCCGTCTCTCCAGCCCCTGAGGACCCTTGTTCTGATCCCAAGCAGTCACATGAAAGTACAGGCATGTGCCAAGGACATGGGCCTGGGATTGGCCAGCTTCGGGGCTTGCTGGGCAGCCAGCGTTGCTCAGTCGGTGAGCTCCAGATTCAGTGAGATCCTGTCTCAAAGAGTGTGGTGAAGAATGGGTAGAGAGCTCTAGACACATGCACGTACCACCCATGATACATAAAGACATAAAAGCAAATAAATAAAATACTTCAAGAAGTCAATACCAGAGTTGCTATCCATTTTCCAATTCAGTTACCTAGTTCTTCTAAGCGTACGGCCCCTATGCCCGCACAGATGGCACACGTATGAAGCTGTCCCCACTACACCCTTCCCCAGCCAGTGTCTTCAGCTGTCTTAGATGGCTTCTCAGGGCCCCTGGGCAGAGGACCAGTTGCAGCCCCTTCCAGAAGAACACAGGCCTCTCTTCCGTTTCGATTCAGCACAAATCACCCCAGGTCCYGGGGAGTCCTCACCCCACACCACCTCTAGGCTTCAGAACATTTGTATCTTTGGAGAATCGATTCCCTGCTGAGCCCCACCTGGCTGAGCCTGAGGAAATGAGGGTGCATTGATCAACTTTGATCACTGAGCTGGAAATGGCCAATTTTCACAGGGAAGACTAGACCAAAAGGAATCCTGTCAATTCCGAGGAAAGTAATCTGGTTAGCAAACAGAATTTTACAACACATGTGTCATGACGAGTGGGCAAGTGACCTTTGGGGATCAAGCACAGCATGGTCAACAGCCACCCGTGGCAGGTTCTAGGATCCTGAGTTGGGCARTTTGGCTGGGGTGTGGCAATGGTGAAACACTGGAAAGAGGCTGCCAGGAAATGTTGAGATATGAAAAGGCATGATGACGATGACATGTGTACGCCCTTAGTGGAGACTCTGGGGTCAGGCGTTGCTTTTCAGATCTGTTAGAGCAAAGGCAGGAGAGTTGGGCTTTCTTGCTAGGCCTTCCCGGTAGGACTGCAGAGCTCAAACCCGCAATTTTAGGCGAAATAAGCTGCCGCATTTCCCTGCATTGTGCTTGTTTAGCCCCTTTGGCAACAACAAAGGGACGGTGATGGTCTGGGCTCCCTTCTAACTTAAGCAAATGACCTGCGTGCGAGACTTGGTTTCCAGCACGGGTTGGAACCTGCCTGGTGCCTCCGTGCCACGGAAAGCAAGGGTGGGGGTTGGGCCTTTTCCCACCACTCTAATTGGTCCTCCATATGCTAACTGAAAAGCCAGAACAGAGCAGACTCGACCGGCTAGTGGCATCCAGAAAGTATGAGTGGAAAAAAAAAAGTGGCTTTCATCCCTATGGCCTTACTACTCACAGATATTTTCAGACATAGGCAAAAGCAGAGAAATAATGTCGTGATCCCCGAATCCCCACTACCTAGCTAGCTTCACAGATCTCCTCCAGGTCGACCTGGCTTCATTAAACCCTCTCCCACCACCCAGTTTAAAACAGGATGTGGGCGGCGTGGTGGAGGAGGCACGGGGGGAGAGCGGGTTCCAAGCTGCATCGCTGGTGGCTGGGAAGATGAGGAATGGTGAGGGGCGCCTTGGGCGGTGAATCCGGCTCACCCCTCGTGGGCCCCCCCCAACCCTCGCCCCGCGCGCGCGCAGGGCAGGGGCGGGACCTGAGGGCGGGGCCCCAGAAGGGCGAGGGGGGGGGCGCTACCCTAGTGACTCAAGGCGCTTGCAGCTGGGCGCAGAACGCCAGTCTCTCTCTCTGCAACGCCGCGTGCGACCGCTCCGCAGCCGAGGTGCGAGTCTGCCGCTGCCTTTGCGCCGCCGCTACCGCCGACCCCGCCGCTACCGCCGACCCCGCCGACACCATGCCCAACTTCGCCGGTACCTGGAAGATGCGCAGCAGCGAGAATTTCGACGAGCTCCTCAAGGCGCTGGGTAAGCTGGTGCAGAAGGTTTGCCCGGTCTGTTAGAAGCAGCTGCGAGGCGCCCGGGTCCCAGAGAGGGTGGCCTGGGGGGTGGGGGGTGTTCAAGAGGGAGTCAATGGAGTGATAAATCTGTTTCCTTTGCGGTTCCCTCCACCCCCAAATCGGGATCGAGAGGAGAGCGGGCTCCGGACCCAGGGGGTTCAACTATCGTTTGGTGGACATTTGGCGCCTTTCTCGACGGTTCCATCTTTATCTCGTGCTAGATCACAATGAAGAGCAGGGACTTTAAACTGGGGCTTCTTTAAGACCAGATCTTGCCATGAAAGATGGTAACTCAGGAAAGCCACTTGCGGTCTTTAAGCCTCAGTTTCTCTTCTCGAAAACCCAGGGGAGGGCAGAGACAAGTGGGACTAATTTAAGAGCCCCGTCTAAAGCCAGAGGGTCTGGGACGTGCCAAGCAGGCCTGGGGGAGACCAGTGGGTGAGCGCCGGCGACCCGAGCCTGTGCTTCCTTGCGCAGGTGTGAACGCCATGCTGAGGAAGGTGGCGGTGGCGGCTGCGTCCAAGCCGCACGTGGAGATCCGCCAGGACGGGGATCAGTTCTACATCAAGACATCCACTACGGTGCGCACCACGGAGATCAACTTCAAGGTCGGAGAGGGCTTCGAGGAGGAGACAGTGGACGGACGCAAATGCAGGGTGAGGCCCCAGAGACCGAACCTCCTTCCCGAGTATACCTTAAAACCCGTGACCCGCGGCAGGGTGTGTCACGGGAAGTTTGTGACCTGATGGTCCTCTGGAGAAAGCCCTACCCCGGTTCCCCTCATACTATGGCACCAAGAGGCGCGCGCTTTGAGCTCTGGGTGGCTGTGTGGTCCTGGCTGTGGTTAGTGCCCCGCTAGCGGCGCCTTCAGCGCTAGCTCAGGCAGCGTGGTAGAGGTTCCCGGGACCGCTGCCGCCTCCTGTTCAGCGCAGCTGCSGAGTTACCTGTCATAGGTGGAGTGGCTGATCTAGCGACCCGCCCCCTGGGTCCCTGGACTGCAGGGGAACGATACGGATCCAGTTGCACAGCCCGGATCGCCCCCCTCCACCCCCACCCCGTCACCTCTTCCTGCCCTCCGGTGTTTAACCGAGGTCTTTAAGGGAATGGCGAGATTCTTCCAAAAGTAAAAGCAACGCGTGTTCTAGTTCAGACAATGTACTAAATGTCCTTTCTAAGTCCTCAAGTGCCAAAGAGATGGGTAGGGAGTAGGAGAAGAGAAGGAGGGAAGGAGGGAAAGGGGAAGAGAAGGAAGGAGGGAGAGAAAGATGAGGGAGGGAGGGAGGAAGGAAGGGAGAGAGAGAGAGAGAGAGAGAGAGAGAGAGAGAGAGAGATTGAAAAGTCGGGGCTCGCTATGTGGTCCTGACTAGGCTAGCCTGCAAGTTTCCGTGTAAACCTGGTGACCTCGATTTGGATGCTCCTGCCTCTTCCCCTGGAGTTCTAGGATTACAGGCATCCTCTATATCCAACAAGCAAGAGAGGAGTTTTGTTGTTTTGTTTGTTTGTTTGTTTTGTTTTGTTTTCATTTCGTTTTGTTTTTTTGTTTTTCCTGAGACATGAGCGAAAGGCTGAGTAGTCTAGACTTTACATTGCTGGTTTTATTTGTAACAATTACCCTGCTATCTCATGGGTTTTTTGGTTGTTGTTTTGTGTATTTTGTTGTCTTGTTTGGTTGGTTGTTTGAGACAGGATCTCACTCTATAGCCCAGGCTACCTCAATCCTCCTGTTCCCTCCAAGAGCTAGCTAGTATCACAGAGTCAACATAGCCAGCTTTCCCAATGTTCTAAAATATTTACAAATGAGGCCAAATAGTGTGGCACATTCCCTTAATCCCGGCACCCCGAAGCAGAGACAGAAGGTCTCTGTGAGCTTAAAGATAGCCAGGCCTAAACAGTGGAAAATCTTGGGTTTTGTAATGTAACAATGTTCTAAAGAATGCCAACTTATTTCTTTTCTCTTTCCTGAGCTCATACCTGTCTGACCCACTTGTGACTCTGGTCACCGTGTTTGGAAGGATATAGATACAGCCCCAGTTACAGGCTCACTCACACTACAGTCTTTGCCCAGCAGATTTGGTCCCTGCTTGAAGCTAGTGAAACCTGAGGTTCAAGTCACCACAATGTTTGAAAAAAAAAAAAAATCCAAACCAAAACCAAAATAACAACCAGTGAAAAGGACATGGCTAGAACATAGCCCAGTGGTGAAACATGTGCTTAGCATGTGCTTAGCATGTCGTGGGCCCTGGGTTTGATCCTTAGCATCAGAGGAGGAAAAAAAAAAGAAAAACCAGAATAGAGTGGAGAAGGAAGGGAGTCTACTGGAGAAGTTGGCTTGACCAGAGGCAGGGCTCAATTTGGAGCTTTCTAACCCTGGTGACTGTCAGAGAGGGCAATTCTGGTTTAAGAACAACAAAAGAATCACGTAACACCCTGGAGAGAGTGGGCCCTTCCCCCACCCCTTGTCTAATGAAGGAGTCCCATGTGTTAGTTAAAAAGTGATTATGCGTACATTCAGCGCAGCCACCCAGCTGCATCTCGCTGTGCTCTGGGCAGACGCTGGGGATGCTGTAGGGACACTCCCTTTTGCCTGTTCACCTCCAACCCCTTGAAGAGCCTTCACGTTGACTTGATTTTTAAAAAATGTTTCTAGAAGSATGTAGCCTGGAAAGTGGGAACAGCTTTGTGCGCTACCCCGAGGAGGAATGAGGAGGAAGGAAGGTGCTAGTCCAGAATCTGGCCTCCGACAAACCTTCTCGTCTGCCGGCTACCACACTGTCTCTGCGGTTGTGACGTTTTGTGGTTCTAACTGAAGTCCAAACCGTTTGGAGAGGTTCACTCTGTTGATAGACGCGAATCATGGTGTGCTCTGAGTTTTATTCCGGGAGACACAAAGCTTGCCTCGGGCTTTGCTGCTGCCGTGTNGAGTTACCTGTCATAGGTGGAGTGGCTGATCTAGCGACCCGCCCCCTGGGTCCCTGGACTGCAGGGGAACGATACGGATCCAGTTGCACAGCCCGGATCGCCCCCCTCCACCCCCACCCCGTCACCTCTTCCTGCCCTCCGGTGTTTAACCGAGGTCTTTAAGGGAATGGCGAGATTCTTCCAAAAGTAAAAGCAACGCGTGTTCTAGTTCAGACAATGTACTAAATGTCCTTTCTAAGTCCTCAAGTGCCAAAGAGATGGGTAGGGAGTAGGAGAAGAGAAGGAGGGAAGGAGGGAAAGGGGAAGAGAAGGAAGGAGGGAGAGAAAGATGAGGGAGGGAGGGAGGAAGGAAGGGAGAGAGAGAGAGAGAGAGAGAGAGAGAGAGAGAGAGAGATTGAAAAGTCGGGGCTCGCTATGTGGTCCTGACTAGGCTAGCCTGCAAGTTTCCGTGTAAACCTGGTGACCTCGATTTGGATGCTCCTGCCTCTTCCCCTGGAGTTCTAGGATTACAGGCATCCTCTATATCCAACAAGCAAGAGAGGAGTTTTGTTGTTTTGTTTGTTTGTTTGTTTTGTTTTGTTTTCATTTCGTTTTGTTTTTTTGTTTTTCCTGAGACATGAGCGAAAGGCTGAGTAGTCTAGACTTTACATTGCTGGTTTTATTTGTAACAATTACCCTGCTATCTCATGGGTTTTTTGGTTGTTGTTTTGTGTATTTTGTTGTCTTGTTTGGTTGGTTGTTTGAGACAGGATCTCACTCTATAGCCCAGGCTACCTCAATCCTCCTGTTCCCTCCAAGAGCTAGCTAGTATCACAGAGTCAACATAGCCAGCTTTCCCAATGTTCTAAAATATTTACAAATGAGGCCAAATAGTGTGGCACATTCCCTTAATCCCGGCACCCCGAAGCAGAGACAGAAGGTCTCTGTGAGCTTAAAGATAGCCAGGCCTAAACAGTGGAAAATCTTGGGTTTTGTAATGTAACAATGTTCTAAAGAATGCCAACTTATTTCTTTTCTCTTTCCTGAGCTCATACCTGTCTGACCCACTTGTGACTCTGGTCACCGTGTTTGGAAGGATATAGATACAGCCCCAGTTACAGGCTCACTCACACTACAGTCTTTGCCCAGCAGATTTGGTCCCTGCTTGAAGCTAGTGAAACCTGAGGTTCAAGTCACCACAATGTTTGAAAAAAAAAAAAAATCCAAACCAAAACCAAAATAACAACCAGTGAAAAGGACATGGCTAGAACATAGCCCAGTGGTGAAACATGTGCTTAGCATGTGCTTAGCATGTCGTGGGCCCTGGGTTTGATCCTTAGCATCAGAGGAGGAAAAAAAAAAGAAAAACCAGAATAGAGTGGAGAAGGAAGGGAGTCTACTGGAGAAGTTGGCTTGACCAGAGGCAGGGCTCAATTTGGAGCTTTCTAACCCTGGTGACTGTCAGAGAGGGCAATTCTGGTTTAAGAACAACAAAAGAATCACGTAACACCCTGGAGAGAGTGGGCCCTTCCCCCACCCCTTGTCTAATGAAGGAGTCCCATGTGTTAGTTAAAAAGTGATTATGCGTACATTCAGCGCAGCCACCCAGCTGCATCTCGCTGTGCTCTGGGCAGACGCTGGGGATGCTGTAGGGACACTCCCTTTTGCCTGTTCACCTCCAACCCCTTGAAGAGCCTTCACGTTGACTTGATTTTTAAAAAATGTTTCTAGAAGSATGTAGCCTGGAAAGTGGGAACAGCTTTGTGCGCTACCCCGAGGAGGAATGAGGAGGAAGGAAGGTGCTAGTCCAGAATCTGGCCTCCGACAAACCTTCTCGTCTGCCGGCTACCACACTGTCTCTGCGGTTGTGACGTTTTGTGGTTCTAACTGAAGTCCAAACCGTTTGGAGAGGTTCACTCTGTTGATAGACGCGAATCATGGTGTGCTCTGAGTTTTATTCCGGGAGACACAAAGCTTGCCTCGGGCTTTGCTGCTGCCGTGTRTCTGCGTATGTGTGATATAAGGTATATTTATGCCCCATAAATCCATGACCAAGCACTCTGAATTGTACTTTATGTGGCTCAGCAGAGAAGATGCTGTGCCCTGCTGACAGAGACCATGTGTTGCTTTTCTGTTTGGCAGTTATTCTCCGGTGTCCTTTGTGTTCCTCTCCTCCCGCTGCTGAGACTGTAATTAATATCACTAATGGCTTTCTTGCCTGCAGAGTTTACCCACTTGGGAGAATGAGAACAAGATTCACTGCACACAGACTCTTCTTGAGGGGGATGGCCCCAAAACTTACTGGACCCGAGAGCTGGCCAACGATGAGCTAATCCTGGTAAGGGCCCCTTGGCTTTGCCACAATCCCAGGGTTCCCGAGGTGATCCTCAGAGGTGGGCCATGCACATGCTGTCCTCATGCCCACTGTTTGAGAAAGTCATTTGCCACAGGTTAAAATGTGAGCAGAAAGCGGGTGGGCAGTTTCAACCAGAGGAAATCATTGTTGAAAGGTTGGCAGGTGGGCGTGGGAGGGTTACCTGAGAGGGTGGGGTCATATCTGAGATTGATTTGACTGCCAGAGCTTTGTCCAGCCTGTTCTATGCCAACCCCAGTGGCAGGTGGCACCCAGTCTCCTCTCTGGCTTGGCTTGGAATGCTAGGGCTCTCTGAGACCCCTTCGGCCGATACAAAATGAGATTTCCCCTGCCCCCATGACCCATTTTGCTAGTAAAGTTTCACAAAACTTTATCACTTCAGCATTCAAAGCCATACAGAATATTTTTACTTTAAAATTCTGCTAGCCCCCAGGAGTCAGGCAAGGGCATTTTGCAGATGTCTGAACATACTGGCATGGAAAGGTGGGCTCTTTAGGACCAGAAAGGCGAGCACTGTGTAAAAGTACGGAGATGGAAACCTTTTATTGTTTGTTTTCGTTTCTTTTGGGGGTTTTTGTTTTGTTTTGTAATTTTCGAGGCAAGGTTTTTCAGGGTAGCCCTGGCTGTCCTGGAACTCATTTTGTGACCCATGCTGGCCTCCAACTCAAAGATCTGCCTGTCTCTAGTCCTAGCACGTAAATTAAAGGCATGTATCCATGCCTGGCCTAGCCTAAACATTTTAAATACCCACAGCAAAAAGTCCCAGGTGAGGGTATGTTTTAAAACCTTTATGTTGTCTGGCCCGTTCCAGTAGCCCACTCCTGTAATGCACCGTTCTGAAGGCTGAGGCAGGAAAAGTCAGGAGTTCCAGGCCAATGGGTGCTATAGAACAAGACCCTATCTCAAAACAAACACACACACACACACACACACACACACACACACACACACACACACACACACAAACAACAAAACCCCAAAGGATTTAACTTATTCACACCTTCCCCAGTTTTATTCAGAGGAAGGGGGGAGGGGGCAGAGCTGAGAGACAAAATAGCCCCTACTTTCTTCCCCTGTGTTTCAGAACTGACTGATAACTCCCACCCCAGGCTAGAAAAAGACAAGGCCCTTGTGGGCGCCCGGGAACTTTTATCCTTGGTTCTCCATTAGGCATCTGTTAGCTTCACCGCTGTGAGGCGCCTGACCCCATTACCTAGTTTCTGAAGCCTGAGAAGTTTGCTGGGGAAGGACCCCCACCCCGTGTGACTGGGACATGGATCCTCTCTGTTCTTCCCAAGCTCCCTGTAAAGCTCCTGTTGTTAACGGAGAGATTGAACTGCAGCCCCTGAGATTTCTTTCAGCCCCAAAATTACACGTTTAGCCTGCAAGAAGACCCTAAATTGAGCTGTCTGTTACTTGAGGCTGTTTGATCTCTCCCCCTTCCTTTCCTCTTGTCCTTTCCTGGGGTGACTTAACTGGCTCTTCTTTCAGGGACAAAGGGCCGGGCTTAATTTGAAACCTGGGTAATGTTTCCAGCCAGGGCTAAACCTCATGGACTCAGAGAGCAATTTGAGGCTGAGACTTGGAAATCTAGGGAGACATTTTGTCGGGACCAGGGGTAGCAAGGAATGGGGAGATGATGGTAGTTCTGGAATCTAGCTAAGAGTTAAGCAGGATTTCAGTTTACACTGAAAAAGTGGGGTTTGGGTCATCTCTGGGGTACTGAGGAGCTGGGGTCCCAGGCTGGAGTCAGGGAAGGACTCTACCACATTCTGTCCCTCACCACCCCCACTCAGCTCCTCCCAGCCAGCCTTCCCTGGCTCAGCGGAACATATATATACAAGCCTCAAAGGGAGCATTAATTCTTGGCATTTGGGATGTAAAATGTGGGCTTTTGTTTCAAGGGTTATTATCGTTAATAAATCTAAAACGTTGGGAGATGTAATCTTCATGTAAGGAGAGGTAAGTAACTTTAGTTTAGTTGAAATAAGTGTCCCCAGAGCCAACAGTAAATTGCCATGGGCTGTAAATCATCTTCCTTTGAAAACCGAGCATACTCCCTCACACTGCTCTGGAATACTCTGTGGAGTTTCTTTCTGGAACCTCCTAGCGAGCATAAATGTATCCAATGGGGGAACTGAAAGGGCTTTTCGTTGGAGTTAGAAATGTGGGAATTTTCTTCCCATGTCATGAAGCTATTTTTTTTTTCCGCCTAAGTAAGCTCCAGAGACCTATGTGGCTATAGACTCAAGGAACTCTGGGAAACCAGCATAGTTCTTACGGGGAAACATCTAAAAAGTAGATTTATGAAGGGAAATCTACTCCATTCCCATCCCCAATACGTGCCCAGGACATAGGATATCTGCACTCCTCACTAATGTGAAAGGTGGTAGACACAAGGCCCTTAAAACTGCTCATCTTGTCGGAACTTCCTAATAATATGTGCAGGATATATTTCTTAGGAGCATGTGATTCCTTAGCAAATATCCCAAGAGCATCTGGTCACTAAGGACTCCAAGGGTAAGGATCTGAAACATATCCCATGTTAAAATCAAGCAAATAGGGCTGATAGAGCATTTGCCTAGTTTAGACAAGACCCTGAATTTATTCCCAACTTAGCAAGATAAATAAGTAGATTTTTAAAAATCTAAAAACAACAACAACAACAAAAACAACATAATTAAACAATAGTTTTAGCTTCTCTTGAATTTTCCAGCCATTTGGGAAATCGGAACAATACAGTCTTTCAACATATAAACATACAAATACACCCACATCCAGGCTGCCAACGGAGGAGGCTTTCTTTGTTTTTGGTTTTTGGTTTTTGGTTTTTTTTTGCTTGTTTAATTTTTATTTTTTATGTATGGGTGTTTTGCCTGCATGTTGAATGTCTTTTACAGTATTTGTACAGTGCCTGAGAAGGCCAGAGGAGGGTGTTAGATCCTCTAGAACTGGAGTTTCAGACACCTGTGAGGTGCCATGTGGGTGCTGAGACTCCAACCCGTGTCTGAAAGAGCAGCCAGTACTCTTAACTGCTGAGCCATCTTTCCCCTCTTTTGGTCCCCCCCCCCTTTTTTCCCACATAAGCATTGCTTTCTGTGAGAGTCCTGGGAGGGCAGGCCTGTGAGTCATTTGGAAATGAGACCTCTTACTTACACAGGTGCTACCATTTCAGGCACCAGGAGAAAAGTATCCCTTCCCATCTGTGGAAGGATTTACATTCTCCCTGTAGCCAACAAAGAATCATAGAATCTTAGCTGGAAAGAGCCCTCAGAATCATCTTGTTCAAAGTCACCCTTCCCCTCAACCCTGAGCAGGCCAAGAGAGGGAGACTTGCCCTGCTATGGCTGCAAGGTCGGTGTTCGGTTCTTGCATCCGAGACTACTGTCTTAGTTTAGCGATGATGAGTGTTATAGCTATGCCTCCACATCTGTGGGGGTTTCTTACAGGAACGCTGCAGAGACCAGACTGCTCAAATGCTCAAGACGCGCGTATAAAATAGTGCAGCGTTTGGCCTACGTACAGCCTCCTGCCCCGTTCCGAGTTTACAGTCATTCCTAGCTTACTTATAATACCCAATACCATATAAAGGCTATGTAAATATGTTATACCATATTGTCTAAGGAGTGACAACATGAACATCAGTTGTACATGTTTAGGATGCATGCAGGTTTGACGTGACTATCTTTAATCTGTGCTTGGTTGACTGTGAAAGTGTAAAACCCATGTGTATAGAAGGCAGGCTGTCCTCACGTCAGGCTGTTATCTCCTGGGTTAGATGGCTGCCTCCCAGAATGCAGTTCTGTCTTTTCTCCAAAGCACAATCTATCTGGCTGCAGCCGCCCAGACCCTTCACTCTCTTGCAGCCACTTGAAAGGACACAGAAGCCCCTTCAGAAATATCCRACATATTCCTCTCCCTTCAGTCTCACTTCAAAACTAAAGCCAGGAAATTCACATGTCTTAGGCCAGCAGCCATAGGTTCTGGAAGCAAAGGAGAACYGTATACGACATAATTCTGTGCCCTAGTTACTTCTCTGCTGAGAGGGAGCTTAGGGCAGAATGTCTGCCCYRTGCCCTGGGCGCTTAGCGTGAGCCCACAGCTCCAGAGTTAAAGTCTGATGTGAAGCGTTGTTAACYGAGCAGTCACTCATCTCGTTGGTGAAATGCTTTAAACATCTTTGCACAGGCATCTGTCTTGATTGGTTTTCCTTTTCTTTTCTGGGCAGACATTTGGCGCCGATGATGTGGTGTGCACAAGAATTTATGTCCGGGAGTAAAGGTGGCCAGCTTGTTCCTGCTTCGTGACAGGATGCGAGTTCCCCTGAGGAGTATGCCGTGGCCCCACACTGCCAGTGGGTCTTCCTCCACACACCTCTCCCCCATGAATATTAGGCAGCCCCCGTTTTCCCTGTGACAACGTTGTAGTGCTCTCCCCGCAGGCCCCTGTTGCCTGTGCACCCCTGGTTTGGCATTTGCATGATTGTAATTGTACCAGTCATTAAACC
>BDUI01010647.1:16523-33236 GCA_002335545.1 Apodemus speciosus
AGAATCAACTAACCCAGACCCTAGAGGCTCTCAGAGACTGAACCACCAAGCAAAGAGCCTACACGGGCTGGACATAGGCCTCCTGGCACACATTTAGCAGATGGGCAGAGTGGTCTTCATGAGGGTCCTGAACAACTGGCGCGAGGGCTACCCCGAAAGCTGTTGCCTGTCCAAGAGATATGTTCTTCAAGTTGGGCTGCCTTGTCTGGCCTCAGTGGGAGAAGATGCACCTAACCTCACAGACTTGATGTACCAGGGCGGGGAGACACCCAGGAGCGCCCCACCTGTTCAGAGGAGAAGGGGATGTGGGAAAGATAGTAAGAGGGGGTGACAGAGAGGGGGTGCTGAGAGGGATGAAGGTGAATAAGTTAAAAAATCATCAAATTATCTTGGAATAATAAGTCAGCATCTAAAATTTCTAAAGGCAGGAAATACTGGTTTCCAAACCCTCCTTAAGCATCTCCTTCAAGTATCTTGCTTCTCAGAATATTAAATTTGTTCCTTTAGAGGGCAGGTCTATCATAATCTCCTCTGTTACCAGTCCAATTTGGCCTTTATTGTAAAATTAGGGGAAGCCTACTGTTGACCCTCAGAAATTCCATCTTGGTCTAATAAATTATAAACCAAGGCAAACTACTAGTCCAGGTCTGGCTTGGCAACATGGAGTGAATAAAAATCTCCCTATAGACTGCAGGTTGATGGAAAATGTGGAGAGCCCTAGTGAGCTGGGGAAACTACCTTGTGCAGAACTGGATCACTGATTTTTTTTTAGAAACATTACTGCATTTTATAAGCAAATTAGTGAAAATATTCTCATAGTTATTCTGAAAGCTCTTCTATATAGCAGTGTCCTAATTCTGGGGAATATAAATATGAAGTAACAATTATTGACAATGGGATGTTTGTAGTACTTTTGGGTTCCTGCAATTACCTCATGTTCACTATAGTCATAATCACATATCATTGGTATACATTTGTGGTACAAATGCACATTTGCTAACCAAAAATGCATGCCTAATATGTACAATATATAGTAGATGAATAGGTAACAGATAGACATTGTACATATTGATATATGCTCATAATTGATAATTATGGCCTTGCACGACTAAGTAAGCAACAACAAAGGATAAAATTCTTGAAAAGCTAGGGATCACTAGCTTGGTGAGTAGTCTTGGTGAGTGTCTTATCTGATTACTCTGGGATTCGTGAAACAAGGATGAAAAGTTGAGCCAATAATTCTCAAAGCTCGAAAGGCAATTTTAGGTGAGTTGTTAAATATTTTGTGAGTTCTGTTAAAGTATGAGTATTCGATATTTTCATGAACGCACTGAAGGGTAAGGAGGGGCGCCTTTTAAAGAACTGGAGAGAGCAGTCCTACTCCTTCTCCAGTCGTGACTGCCACCTTACAGCTGAAGTTAGATCCTGTCCCTTCTACCCTAAACCTACTAAATTTTTACATCACAGTCTGAAAAGATTCTCTCAGCTGCCTCAAAAGTCCATTAAAACTGTTCTTCCTCCTTGACCCTGTGAACAGATCTAGAATTTCCCCTCACGAACTCTCCCTCCTACATGCTTCTCACTTCACTGTCCTTTAGACATTCTGGGAGATTTTCTACCTGCTGCTCTACTGTACTTGCTGGTTTGGTATCAACACAAGCAAGAGTCATCAAAGAGTGGGGAATTGAGGAAATGGCCCCATAAGATCCTGCTGCAAGGCATTTCCTTAATTAATGATCAAAGCGGGGAGGGCCCAGCCTCTTGTTCATGGTGCCATCCCTGGGCTTTCGGTCCTGAAGTTGGATAAGAAAGCAGAGTGAGTAAGCCATGGCAAAAGAGCCAGTAAGCAGCATTCTTCCATGGGTTCTGCATAAGCAGCTGATGCCAGGTCCCTGCCCTGYCCTTSTTTGGTRATGAACTGTGATGTGGAAGGGTGACCTGAATACATCCTTTGGTCATGCTGTTTCATCACAGCAGCTATAACCCTAACTAAGACACCCACCTACCTARAATTCTCCTCAGACATTTCACAGTCCTTTCCTTATCTTCATTAACTCTAAAACAAAAACATTTCCTCTATGTTTCTATTTCCAGCCTTTTCCAACCCATCTACATTATTTGCCTGGATATCTTAGCTACATAAAGATAGATTYATTAACAATTAAATTTGGGGTTCAYTGAAATGATTTTAAGCCAAGAAGGYTGAAAAATTAAGTTAGAAGATCACTAAAATGTATTGGWTTCTCATTACCTGAAACAACCTATGAGTAATCTAACCTGAAGCTGGTGAAGGGTCAGATTTACATCAGATGGCAATGACTTCAGATGATAGTTGGCAAGATTTTAGGGATCCAATGTTTATTTCAACAGGCAATGGAATGTATGGTGTTTGGAGTCAGAAGAACAAAGTTCAAAGATTAGTGCTGGCACCGCATTGCTACGGTGTTGTGAAAGGTCATGAAGTAATCCATGACATTCTAATAATAGATACTTAAATATATGAAAGGTCAAAGGAACAGGCTTCTTTGGTTGCCTATATTTATTTATGAAAGAAAAATAATAGAATTTTTATATTCATTTAGTAGTATATATACTTTCTCACTACTAAATATATATGTGTATATATGTATGTGCATAAGCACTACAAGAGACAAAGCAATCTATATAGGTTAGCTTGTTCTCAGTAATCAGTCAATTAAGGTAATCACATGATTGAACAAATATTACTATGTTAGTTTTCCATCACTGCAACAAAATAGTAGAGGACATCAGTTTAAAGGAGRWTAGRTTTATTTTGGCTCAAGGTTTCAAAKATTTTAGTCCATGTTGGTCTGGCTCCATTTCTACAAGCTTCTAGTCTACTAGAACAGATGCAGGACATCATAGCWGAGAGGAAGAACAAGAACAAGGCAAATTACCTCATGGTAGGCATGAAATTAGAGAGAGGAAAAGCAACCAGGACATGGTATAGCTGTCCAAGTACACACTCACCAAAGAGACATTCCCTTCACCTTGGCCCCGTCTCTGAAATTTCTATCACATCTCATAAATTTTCAATGTCTTAACCTGTAACTGAAGTCAAAGATCTCTTGACCTAATCGTTTCCCTAAAACCACCTTTTGGAAACCAAGCTTTTAGCACATGGTCTTTGGGGGACATTCTGGGTCTCAACCTTAAAAATTACATATAGAATCTGTTGTAGGTAGAGATATTAACATGTTAATGTTCATAATTCTAATCATAATGTAATTGTGAAAGTACTATAAACACRAAGTTGTGATAGTAGTAATATTTATTGAAGACCACCTTGTATTGAGCACTGAACTAAAAATTTTGCAGCACTATCTCTGAATAATTACCCCAATCACAGAGAAATTATTATTATYAGTCCAATTTTGCAGATGAGGAAGGTTTGTCTGGACTTTATATATCTAAGAAATGTTTAGTGGCAAGAACTRATGTTTATCGACTGGTACCTTACACACTCATATTCACATTGTTGTTCTAAACTTATAGCCATGTGTGCTTTACATACATACATCTATTTGTCTGTACAAGCATAAAATTTTAAAGGTACATAATAATTACATGCTATGATTCAAAACCATGCAAAACATTAATTTCTTCACACATTAAAAAATACCACTATGAATTGATTCTAAAAAATATAGTCAGGAGTATTTATATAAATTCAAAGTATTGATATAAACAAAGAAAAGGCATTAAGAGATGGTTTATCAGTTAAGAGCATTTTTGCTCTTGCAGACAATTGAGATTAGATTCTGGTATCCATACAACGGCTCATAGCTATCCATAACTACAATTCTAGAAAATCTGATGCCCTTTCCTGACCTCTCACCAAACAGAGTGATATATATATAGATGCATGCAATACTCAGACCCATACAATAAAAATAAATAAATCTAAATAAAAAGAAGTATATATAAATTTTATTGCAGGATGTGTTTCTAAGGAGTTTGCAAATTAAAGTTCTCTATAATTCTGGTCCATTACAAAGCCCAAAGTTTCACTGGCTCTCTCTTCCGCCAGGGGTCAAAGCACAAGCTACAGACAAAGTCCCTGGGCACTGAGAAAACGCCATCTCTCCCAAAGAACCACAAATGTGTGCACACAAATCCCTTCCTAGATTTAGAGTAGCTGGCCTGTCAATGTAAGTGAGCTTTCTACTACCATAGTCTTTACAAAATGGGTGAGGAAGAGATTCATCATCCAAGCCTTGGAAATTACAGATTGTTGTCGCTAGGGCATCAAAGACAGACCAATGAAACAGCGTCATGAAAATCAACTGTGGGGAACCAGTGAGTTTATTACATTATTTACAGGTTCACCAGTGTAGTGGCTATTCCTGGTTGTCAACTCAACTATATCTGGAATGAATTACAATCCAAAATTGGAAGGCTCACTGGTGATCCTAATCTGGAGGCTGGGAGATACAAGTTTCTCACCTGGATGTTGGCATGGAGATCTTGAGGAATAGGGGCTATGAATCCCAAAAGATAAAGACAGGGAGATCTCTGAGTTCAAGGTTATCTCAGACAAAGAAAGTCCCAGATTCTGGTGTGGTGGAACACACCTTTAATCTGGGTCATGCCTTCTGCTGCATATAAGGACATTGGAAGAAGGACTATCTGCTCTTTCTTCTTCGGCTGCTTCCCTTGTCGGACTGAGCAACTGCTAGATCCTTGGACTTCTATTCACAGCCACTGCTGACYATTKTTGGGAGTTGGATACAGACTGTAAGTCATCAACAAATTCTCTTACTATATAGAGACTACCCATAAGTTCGGTGACTCTAGAGAACCCTGACTAATACAGTTGGTGAGCAGTAGCATGGTGACTCCAAGCCAGCTTTGTCGTAGAAAACTCACTCTAGTATGGGTAATGAATCAAAGAAGCTGTGTCTCTGGAGGTATCTGCTCAAACTGCAGGCAGTTCCACCAAAGAATCTCTACCCCTGAGTTTGTGATTACTTACATAGCCTCAGGAAGGATACTATGAATCTTATAATTTCTTGAATTTCCAAAGTTTTATAATTTTCATAAACTGTGTGAGCTTTTAGTTTTCACTGGATTTCTGAGTTTGAAGCTTTTTCTTCCTAAAAGGAAATATTTAATTTTGAAGGAAAAAATCCATACAACAGGTATAAAAATAAATGCATGTATATGTGACATCACACAATGCTGTATGACATTAAGATATATTTACTAACAGTATTTCAAATCTGGGAATATTATAGTATATATTCAAATATATACATATATGCACATAAGAGATTAAAAGGAGAATAAAGAAATGTATCAAAACATCATTAGGAGTCAGAGAAACAAAACCATGAAATTGGCTATCCTAGAAATTTCAGAGAAACTATACCCACAAAGTATCATCAATATGACCGTTTAAGACCAGAACAATGACTATACCAGTAGACATGCTAATGAGGAAGGGGAACATAGCATGGAGCCCCAACCCTAGGAAAAGAATCACAGGGAGGAAAGAAATGCTGAGAGCAGGAGARTTTTCCTGAGGAAAGAATATGCCATATGGTTCTTCAGTACAAAATGGTCAGCTCTGAAATCATATACACACAAGTGACATTATACAGACTGAGCCAATTATATTTTAATATTGATGAATATGTATATACATATACAATGGCATGTATATAATGGTAAATGGTGCTTCTCTTCTACTAGAATTTCCTCTCTTAATGAAGCTCACTTGAAACGTCTAGAATAAATTAGATTTTCTTAAAGGCCRTAGGATGTCAGAGTACTCAATTCTCAAAGAAAATTGTAGGGTWAGACAAAGGTTATAGTGTGTGTTTGTGTGCGTGTGTGTGGGAGGGCTGCGCACATGCACATTAGAGAGAGAGAGGCAGAGTCAGACAGAGACAGAGAGACAGAGGGAGAGAGAGAGAAAAGGGCACACTTGTTTCCATGGAAGAAGGAGAGATTAAGGTAATGGGGTTAAAAGTGACTAAGACTTATTTTAGGTAGGTATGAAGCTGTCAAGGAATTTTTTAAGGCTTTAAAATGGGTTGAAGGGATACTGTTGTTATTTGGTGAACCCAAGATAGATCAGTCAGTCCCTCCAGGCAATGAGTAACTTACAACAGTGGTGTAGGATAGGCTCTTGGGAGGGAGCAGGGATTTGGTCRTCAAGATGGTGATTGCAATCATCATGTCAAAAACAGAAAAGAGTGTARAGGGAAGAGAGTATAATTGTCCTGGTTGCCTCATAAAGACGGGAAATTCAGGGCAGGGGAGCCTAAGAGACTTCATCTATTAATTTAGGGTAGTTATAGAAAAGCAAAAATCTTCTATGTTGACTTTAACATGATCACTGCAAAAAAAAGCATGGCTATGATTTACTTTGGCTCTATTAAAAACAAAAATCAAGGAGCAGGTAGTTGCTTAACGCAAAACAAATATTTGTCATCTTGCAGATCTGAAGACCAACGGGTCTTTCTGTGGTAAAAATCAAGGTAATTTAGCAGGAAAGGCCTGTGCTCCTTCTTACGGACTAAAGGGGTGGTTTTATTTCCTAGCATTTACAACTTCTGGCTGATATTGCTTAGCTTAGAGCCCCTTGTTCCACCTTGAAAGGCCACTGTGTCATGCCTCAAATCTCTCTGATCCTGATCTTGTGCTCTGCTCTTCGATTTGCCAYGATTTTGACAAAAGGCTGCCTGGATAATCCAGGATAATCTCTGTATCTCAAGATCATTAATCACGACAGGAAAATCTCTCTTAGCATATAAAGTAACAAAAGTGTGGAAGCCATCCTTTTCAATCCACCCCAATGACTAAAGAGAAAGCCTAAAATCCGATTATGCAGTATACAAAATTACAAAGCTAGTTAAATGCYKGATTTGCCAAACCACAATGCCAAGTATCAAGAAGAGGTGGTTGTTGAAAAGGCAGAAGTTGCAAAYGGATAAGGAACATGGTCTCCTAGTCCCAGCCAACCCATCCTTGCCAGTAGCATCCCTGTCCTCTAGTCTGAGGAAATTGCTTTTCTTTTGTTAAAACCTTTCATTAGTTATGCCCAGACAAAGTCCTATTTAAAGATTAATTTGATTTTTTGTGTGTGTGTTGTTGGGGGGGTGGAGTGTACACCTTGCTGTGTATATGCACACGTATGTAAATAGCAGCTAGATGGCTGTGCGAGAGTAGAATATGATAGGAACCAAAAGCCACTCTTCTCCAAAAGCAGCAAGCCCTCTGAAACCATGAGCCATCCCCCCAGTTCCCAGGCCCACTCTTAGATGAAGATGGTCATCCATGTTTACTCAAGTTCTACCTTTTCTCACTGACTTAGTCATTGTTCTATTGCTATGAAGAGATGTCAAGACCAAGGCAACTCTGATAAAAAGAAAGCATTTAACTGGAGGTTGGCTTACAGTTTCAGAGATGCGTCCATTATCACCATGGTGGGGAACATGATGTTCAAGCAGTCAGGCAGGAACAGTGCTGGAGAATTAGCTGAGAGACACATCCTGATCCACAGTCAGCAGTTAGAAAGAGAGATGGGCCTGGCATGGACTTTCGAAACCTCAAAGTCCACCCTGCCCCCAGTGACAAACATACTCCAAAAATCCCATGAACACTCCAACAAGGACATACCTCCTAATCCTGTCAAACAGTTTCACATTCTGGTGACCAAGAATTCAAACACATGAGCTGATGTGGCCATTCTTTTCAAAGCACCACACTGACTTCAGTTCTATTAAAAGAGTCAGACCTCAGACTATGCTAGAGAGTGAAAGGATTACTCATCTATCTATTCTACCCAGGAAAAGGCAGTACCTAAATSAAAAGACTTATAAGGCTTTGCAACACATACCCATGAAGACCCGAGGGGTGCATAGGTGATGGGTTCTGATGGAAATACATCAAATACAATGAAATATGTGGCCATAAGGCTTAACCTTAGCCAAATATTTTCTCATTGTGGTTCAGGACTTAACAACAGGTGTTTTGTTTTGWTTTGTTTTAAGAAAGCAAACTTGATTAATTGACATGCACAGTCAATAATGGCCTCTATTCAAGTGGCTGAGATATTGGAACTCCCCTAGGAAGTTATATTTGTTCAGGAAGAAATAAAATAGCTTAAGAAGACTGCACATTGAAGTCAATCAGTTCCCAGAAATGCACTCAGCAACCATCAATGAATGCTATCCATTGAGATTTTAAGGACACTCACTTCCCTGAAGTCACTGGGAAATAGATAGATGTGAGGGAATTAGGGTCAACTTCAAAAGCTCGTCATGGTAACCGAGAATGGTGCTACAAATTGACATCACTGATTATAGATGGCTTATGAATCATTTTTCTGCATATTTGTAAGACTATAATCTGCCATGCATATTTTAACCAGAAGATGAGTGAATTAACTGGGGAAATCCAAGTACTATCAAGAGAAAAACAATTGCCAGAGAAATTTTCCCGAAGGGTAAAGGTTACTTCTAAGTCCACAGATGTAAGGAAACTTCAGACTGTGACAAGCAGTACCAGGAAGTGCCATGTTGTACTTGCAGAGACATTTCACCCTCTTCAGATGTCAGCTCCTCCATCAACACAACAGCAATGCTGTTCTCCAGGATCTTAAGTGATTACATAGTGGGCACTAATTTTATATATTGTCTTCAATGAAGAAGTWTCCCTYGCTGCAGCTCACTGGTGCTAGTTGACCTACTGAAACAAAATAAGAAAATATACTATCCAGGGAACCGTACTTGTACTGATCCTGAGTTTGTTGGGAAAAGAAGCAGACAAGAAGGTTTGCTATGGCAGGGCAAGGTAAAGATCCTATGGAGAACTAAACATAATCCCTTAGCATCCTAAGAAAAATTGTGTAACTTCAGCCTAGAAACAGGAGTAAGACTGCAAATGTTCCAAGAGTTGGATTCTAATAGCTTGACAAAAACCAGAAAATTATTTCACAGCATGCACGTTAGTAGGTCCCAGTTGAAGAAAATGTGCCTGAAACGTTTGCCCATCTCTTCCCTTTATACTGCTTACCGTAAGCTATTGGGTAATAAGAATAGGAAGCTAGGGTTGGCAGCCTGAAGGCAGAATTTCCCAGAATATAATCTGAAAATGGACGGATTCCATGCAGTCTTAACAATAAAACTAAAGAGAATGTTTCCCAAATGTCAGAATTTCCTGAAAAAAAGAAATTATTGTGAGACATATAGTTTATGATGTATATTAACTACAAAATACATGGAAAGGTTATATTACTAACTTGTACATGAAAGAGAAAAAATGTTCTGAAGTTATTTTTTAATATTTGTGTTATTCTGTAAAAGATATTGGACAAATGTGTCTCACCAGTTTAAAGTGACATATGGTTCCACCTCTTCTGTTTCTACATATGAGGGAAAACTGGACACCCCCAAACAGCAATCTCATTGTTGCAATAGTATTAAACAGAGAAGTGAATGCCTCTCTGTAGAGTGAGTCCTTGGGGCACTTTATGCATGGATGAGGGGTAAGAGCATTTGTGTAATCATCCTAAATGTCAATATGATGTTGCTCTGTGTGATTTTTCTAAGCTGATGAAGTTCAAAGATTCCCAAGGAGAAATGAAGGTAGAAAGGTTGGAGASTGATCTCTCACCCTCCCAGTACAGATGGCCRAGGGGGCATCTAACGCCGAAGCTCACTGCAATGCTGATACGYTTGGCATAACATGGTCTGTGATGCTTTTTCTCCTATAGAGTTTAGGTAATCTGCAAAGGAAACTTTTCTACTAAGAGAAAAGCCCTCATTAAAATTTTGTTAGGATCTGAATCAGAGGCTGAAGGAAGCACACAGACAAGCAAAACAGGATACAGCAAACCCTCCTGGCAAGAAGAATGCTCTGGAGGTGACAGCAAGTCCGAAGGGCTTACAATAATCATTTCACTCTTGCCATTACTTTGTCCTGGTGACTAAGGAAGCAACTTAAGCTGTTACAGATGGCTTCATGCTTAGCCTGGAGAGATCATCTTACTCAGAAAACAGGGCTTGCCAGAAACCCTCCCGTTTGCCAGCTTGAAACTTGCACATAATGAGACTTGATACATCTACAAGTTGGAACTCTACAATTTCAAATCACTGAAAAGCTCCAAGCACATACTTAAAACCTATTCTTTCACCATGGATATGCAACTTCTCAGTAGCATAATTCTATGAAAGGAAGAGTGTGTGCCCTGCCAACCCCAAGTAAAATGGTCTGAGAAACAGAGTATGCATAAGGGTGTTCTCTCTGCATCTCAGTCACAAATTTCTTCCATGGTAAAAGAAAATAAATTGTAGCCTTTAAGAGAATCAGATGGAATAGAAAGCCCCCAGACTATCTGGAATATCTTAGCACAAATAGAAACAAATCAATACTCTAAATCATGTTGAACAAAGTTAATAACTAACATTTGGTTCGGGTAATCCTTCTGTAATATGGAAGAAAATATCAAAGGGCAAATAAAGTAATAGAAATAATTTTATTCTTATGGAAATTACAGATGAATAATGAATACAGTGTAAATTTCTGCAAATCTACAAATAAATGATCTATGCTTCCAAATGTGTAAGAGATCAATGCAATGGGGCTTTAGCACTGGGGCTGATCTCTGGGTTACATGTACAGGACAATCTATTATTAATCCTTCCAAAGAAGCACAGAAGAACAAAAGGCTTTCTCTTCTACTCTGGTGCACTTAATACACAAGGGCACTAGGCAACTTGTCTGAAAAATCCAAACTTGGAAATCTGTGAAAACAGAGATTTGACAGTAATAGCAGGAATGACAGGAGTAAAACCCAAGTATACTTGTGAGCAAAAGAACAGAGAGTGGGAGGAAAGGAAGGAAGGAAGGAAGGAAGGAAGGAAGGAAGGAAGGAAGGAAGGAAGGAAGGAGATGCTAACAGAGAGACTGTGTCTGCATTCAACTGAAAATATCTATAGATAATATCTTTATCTGATGAAGTGTCTCCATTCTCAGGGAGAATTTAGCAATATTATTTTTTAAAAAAGAAGCTGCCCATAATTCTAGAAATGGGTTGAAAATATGAGTCCTCCCTAGAGATCCCTAATGAAAATTGCACAATTGGAACTCCCTATTTTCACTGACACCTCTGAATCATGGCAGCAGAAGGGAGGAAACACTGATCAACTAGGCAATGCGCAGAGGTGGAATTAAGTTCAGATGAACCATGTAATTTAGGATGAGTAGAGAAAATTAGGGAACAGATGGTAATAAAAGAGAAAATAAATACTGAACTATTAAAAACTGTTTTACCAGCTGAACTTTGCAAAATCTTCAAGCATCAGTAAAGGCATAGAAAAAAAGCACAACTGTAACTTCTTAACCTTGGCTTTTCCTGCAACGCCAGAGTTCCAGTTCTATTTCTTGCATACTCATCAACCAAATCGGATTAGTTCCCATCTCCTCATCAGTCATCCTTCTTCCACCAAGATTGGGTCACTGTCAAAGGCAGGCAATGCTGTTTGGCCCCGGGCCTAATGGTGTAGAGTTTTTATTGTAAAGTTAAACTCCAAGGCAGTGGCGATGGGATCTGTTCCCACACACTTGGCAGGTGAGATGACTCCAGGGCCAGGTCCATTGGGTAACTGCCTGGAGAGGTGATGTCCCACTGGGATTCAGGGGAAAAGCCATGTAAGAATGAAAAATAGGCTTCACTAGGTCTGTCCTTTGTTCGGATACCTCTAAGGCACATTGCACGGACGTGGAATCGTGTGGGTGGTGGGAAGGATTCATTCAGGTGGTTGACATTCTGGGTCCCGGCCCAAATCACACCTCTTTTTATTCTTTAGCATGATTGATATCCGCCCTCATTTCTGAAGGTCATATCCATGGAAGGAATGTG
Organism: Apodemus speciosus; assembly: GCA_002335545.1. NCBI lineage: Eukaryota > Metazoa > Chordata > Mammalia > Rodentia > Muridae > Apodemus > Apodemus speciosus. The sequence continues at coordinate 28,417 of BDUI01010647.1, forward strand.
AAATTAGGAGGAAAGAGCTCTAAAAGAACAGGTAAGACTGGTGCTTGAGGAAAGGCCTCAGATGTTTATATAAAATTGSAAGCACAGCTGTGCCTGCTGAGCAATATCCCACATGCAGTAACCAGGGTCTGGTGTTAGAGGGATTGGGATTTATTTCTCCTTCCAGACAGGATCTCCTGGGGACTCTAAATGGTAAAAGCAGYGAACTTCCATATGGGTTAGRGAAGGCCAGAAGAAAATCTCTGCATATGATTTTTTGTTGTTGTTGCCACCAGCCCCTCACCTTGCTTTGAACTCTGCTTCCTCTCATTTGCCTGCTGAATCTGGACACCATGATCAATAATGKATCTGAGGTAGGAGTYCATGGGCAGGTTCTTGTAGCCAGCCTCTTGGAAATATGTGTAAGCAATCCACTCCATCCCTGCTCAGTCCATTAGATAAAYGCTCATCTCTGAACCATTTTTTTTTTAAGTCAGAGACAAATAGAAAGAACACTTCGGTTAACATGCATGAGCTGACCACAAAATKTCTAAAGACATTCCATAAATATTTAGGACACACTGATTGTCACCCACTACAGTGTGCTTTCAGACAGACTGACTAAAAGATTTCATCACCTAAAGTGTACCTTTTCTCCTTAGCCTCAGGTRGATGAGTAAAAGCTATTGCAAGAATAGACAAGAAATCTGTAATGATTATTTTAGGATACATAGCAGAAACATGCAAAGAAAGAGCAGTTTAGATACTGATAAGCAATACCCAGGAAAGGCRCATCAGGGGAAGTGCACCCTGGGGGAAGCCTGGCAGCTCCAGGGCCTCTGGCCCGAAGGTTTCTCCTCTTTTTCTGACCAATCGTTGTTCCATGTGCCATTGATACCCYTCTTCATTTGGATATCAAGTAAGGCCTTATGATAGCATTTTCACTCACTCGGACACACACACATGCACACACATACACACGCGTGTATGTGTGATTATAAAATCATAGTCTTTTATGCTTAATCACCTCTGTATAGTTCTCATTCCTCCACCCATTAGACTCTTCTCTCCTCCCCTGAATTCCTCTCTCTACACTCATCTCACTTGTATGTAAATCTATATTTTATGTGAAAAAGGAAACACATAATACCTGTGTTTCTGAATCAGGCTTATGCTATTTTACAAGACGATCTCTAATTCCATCTGCTTTCTTGTGATAGCCTTCATTACATTCTTCCTTTACACCCGGAAGAAACATTATTATGTGATGTTTGATCTATTTGACTACTGAGTACCTAATCTTGTTTCATATCTTGGCTATTGGGAAACTTACATATTCTTTTTTTTTAATTTTATTTTTTATTTTTTATTATTTCAACACAATATATATTTTATTTTTTTCTTTTTTATTGGATAAAAAGATGGACATGTTATTAAATGAACATAAAAAGATAAAGTCTTTTACTTTGTTGTTTGTTTGTTTTGTTTTTAGTAGAGCTTAAAATCTTGGCTCTTATTGTGGTACAAACCCAAAATAAGAACTATTTTTGGACGTTGGTGTTCATTGTAATAACGTTGTACTTCAATGTCCCTCACATCACCAAAGGACTTTACCTCCATAGTAACGAAGCCAAGAGTTGATAGTACTGCTGTGCCAAGGAATGAATTGTAGGCACAATGATTTGGAAGCAGATTTCCTGCTATGGTCAAAGCTATTTGACGTGAGTGATTGTCATCATTCTCAGCCCACAGGCAACAGTTGATCATAGATATATGATATCAATAGTCCTGAAAAAGTACACTAATTAGTTTCTACCCGTTTTWCTCATTGRATCGCTTCACCTCGAATTAAGAAACTTGAATTTGAGACCAATGAAGTATTTTTAGAAATCTTTAAGAGGCAATAAATAGTATGCATGGTGATAATGTAAATCTATTGTATAARCCAGCATCTCAACTTGGATCATTAACATTTTTCCAGCAAAATACACATAAACAAAGAAAACCTTGGGCAAGCTCAGTCAATATGGACACGTTTTCCGAAACCAAAGGAAAATAAAAGAGCAAAATTTCAAAGAAATGGGGACATTGGGTCTTAGAATATATCAAGGCACTATTAATGTAAAATGGACAAAAAATAAACATAGAAAAATAGCTAACAGCCAAATGAGCATAGGCACAAAGACCAAGATGGACAAGTCCAACAGCCAATCATACATCAGCTAACTTTAATGTCTCTGAATATAAAAAAATTACTGATGTGTGTCTTGAAGATTTCATGGACTCAGCAAGTATGGTGGATAAAACAATTAGCTGGGATTCCTGCTCTCAGTTGTTCTCTGYTGGGTTTCTAACTCGGATCGTACCTATAATCATTTTCTCTTCTTCCCTTTAAGGATTTGTCTATATTTTGGAATCCATCCCAATAGAGAACACAAGAGTTTCAATATCAACACAAACTGACAGGCACATAGAAAGCAAACTTGCAAATATTCACATTCTCTCTCTCTCTCTCTCTCTCTCTCTCTCTCTCTCTCTCTCACACACATACATACACACACACACACACACACACACACACACACACACACATACACTGAAACAGACTGGCAAACACACTCACCAAACACAACCACATAGTCACTCACTCAGCTACACAGCCATGCACTTCCATACAGAACATATACACACTCCTACCGACTTACATATTCATCCACACTTAAACAGTCATACACAGACAGACAGACACAATCATGTACTCTGTCTGACAYATTCACATTCATATAATATCACATATTCACAAAGTATACACACATACACAGAGTTTTTCAGACTCTGAAAAACTCGATTACACACTCCAAACAATTTACAAAATTATAGGTAACCACATAATCATTCATACAATCATAAAATTACACACCACACATTCAAATGYATATACAACACACTCACACCAATAGTAACACACTCAAAATTCACACCCACTCCTCATACCCACACTCCCACAAAAATCATACATSTCACTCACACTCATACATATTTACATAAATCAAAATGTTCATACTCACCYACATAAAYGCCCCCTCATAATCATATACACTGAAATACAATCACACACATCACACACATGCTCACACAAATAAACTTACAATCATGCACAGTTAAACACTGACACAGTAATATGCATGCTTATRAAATTTGTCACATACAAATAAATACTTTTAAATATTCACTCAAATATATATATCCAAACTCATAGTAGCATACATTGGAAATAAAGAACAAACATATAATCATATACACACAGTCAAGAAATCAAACAMCCATACAGATTAACACACAGTCACATAAGCACTCACCCCCACAAAGACATTTACTAATACACACTGAGATGGTCAGGCATACATTTGCACACTCAAAAACAAATGCTCTGACATACTGTATTGCACACCCACAAGCCCTAATACTATAATACATTCAGATATGTTCTGTTGTAAACTCACAAAATCATAACCCCATGCATTCACACACATATAAAATATGTAACATTCACACCCACAATCTGCCACTCACTAATATCCTCACACTAAGTCATGTTCACACATACACTCATACATATACTGTATCACCTTCACACTGACTCAATCAAATACACAATAGTACTTTCTCATACTCATATATAAATATACTGCYTTATGCTAAAACTAAGACCATCAAACACATAATCATATTTCCTAACACTCACAGTCTTGTGTATTCGCAAACTTTCATTCACACATGTACTCGCATTCATAGACACAATCATAGTCATTCACTCACACACATTCTCTCTCTTACACACACACATATTCTTATACACACTCACTTTTACCCACACACACTCACACAAACTATCTTAATCTCACACTGACATAATCCATCACACACATATCCTMACAAAAACACACTCACATAATCATATGCACTATATTATCATGCATGTTTGCACACATATTCACACACCCACACATACTACAGATACACATTCATACTCATGAACACCTCTATTTGCTTACCTGTAGAGCAGATAGTCAGAGAAGAATGGAAGGAGTTTGCAGATAAATACAAAAAGAGAACTAGATAAGAATGCAAAGCAAGACATTAGTCAAACCGCTTACCATGCATTCTGGTTCATCTGCTTCATAGGATAATGACTCAAAGAGTCACTGCAATAAGCTAATAAGACTAACCGTGTTACATTATCCCATCAACTACACAGAGTAAGAGTTTGTTAATATTAGCTATTATCATTATTGCATCACAGTTACGAGAACAACTTAAAATTTGATCTTCATTGGCATCCTTCTGTTTATTTGCATTGTTAGTCAACTTTTCTCTTCTCTCTCTCTACGTCTCCATACTTATCTTTCACTTGCTCATACTAAGAAGAAAATGGGGCAGGGCACTCATTTTGAGCAATTCTATCTTCCTCAGCCATGTTAAGAAAGCAAGTGTTGAAATTTCTCTATCTCCTTCTCATTTGTCATTGAGGATAAGGGTGATATAAATACTTGCAGGAACTTGATCAAATGTGCAGACAGAACTCCATCCCAGTCTAGCAGCAGAGGAGTTTGAAAAGGTTTCTTYTTCCAAGTTGCACTGCCTCATATCCTTTCCAAATAATATCCCCAAATTTRTGGTCAGGACTGCTCCGATTTTTAAGGTCAGCTTAGTTTACAAATTGAAATAAAAACTAAACTGGATCTAAAGGTCAACATATTTTTCTGGGTGTTTATATGAAATTTGAAATGATTAAGCTGTTTTCTACCTACTGTTGGAGTTTTTGGAGATGGCACTATGGA
>BDUI01010651.1:4887-14963 GCA_002335545.1 Apodemus speciosus
CAAACCACTCTCCACAAAGCGCAGCACAGCTCAGCTTGCTTATTTGTTTAGTTGTTTGTTTGTTTTTAGAGACAGGGTTTGTGTAACAGAGTTTTGGCTGTCTTGGAAATTGCTCTGTAGACCATGCTGGCCTCAAACTCCCAAGTGCTGGGATTAATTTAAAGGCATAGGCCACCATCACCTGGCTACATAGCTCATTTTATGATATGTTATACTGCATCTATTTATTTTTAAATATATGCTTATCTATAATTTGATAATAAGAATAAATGCACTTTTTTATAGCCACTGTGAACTTAGATACCCCCCAGTAACCAACCATTCAGGACACTTTGATCCCACAGACCCCCTTTTAGGCATTGACTTGCACAGGAAGTCCCAAATATTACTTCAGTCACTTTATAATTACAAAATCTATTATTTAAATTTCTTAGGTTTTAACACCAAAGGTATTAAGGAAAGAGTTTTCTCTTCTTTTTAAGGAAAATCCTAAATCAGAGACAACAGAGGTTTGTGAAAAACCTCTGAGTGATCAATTCTGTCCTGACTGCACTTTCTTCAAGGAATATGGACATTTTCAGACTGGCGACTTTGTTTTAAATTACTAATTGCGCAATTCCAAGAGTTTCTTTTRTTGCTATGACAAAAGGTTCTGAGCAAAATAACTTAGAGGAGAGGTTTGTGTGAGCTCACTCCAGGAGATCGCCTGGGATGGGCCCTGAATTGTAACATCTGCGAGCTTCTCCACCAGAGTGAGGTCAGTGAGAATGAGGCCAGGAGGAAGGGCACAGCACTGCCTCTTGCAGTTATGGTGTCTTACAGACAAGGAAGAAGGGCACAGCACTGCCTCTTGCAGTTACGGTGTCTTACAGACAAGACCTTTCCACTACTAATTCTTCCCATAGAACTTCTACTCTGGTGACCACTGGTACATGGCCAGCATAGGGAAGGCTTTTAATAAGCTTATATCTGATGAATTAAGTAATTTTACTTCCTCTTCTACCCAGCATAAGACTTGTTTTATACTGTCACAAATCAAGACATCATTTACTAAGAAAAACATGCTGTGGAGGCTGGGGAATCTTAAAAGGCTTGATATTTCTTTTTTCTCTTTTCTTTTCTTCCTTTCCTTCCCTTTCTGAGCATGGCATGCAGCTCCCTCTTCACTTTCTTAATTTATTCTATGTGCATGCATGTCTGTGTGAGGGTGTCAGACACCCTGGAATTGGAGTTATAGACAGCTGTGCGCTGCCATGTGGATGCTGGGAATTGGAAGAGCAGTAGTTGGAACCTCTTAACTGCTGAGCCATCTCTCCAGTCCAAATTTATTTATTTATTTATAAATAGGATTTAACTATGTAGACCTGAGTGGCCTAGAACTCACAGAGATCCACCTGCTTTCTGCCTCCCAAGTGCTGAGATTAAAAGTATGGAACACCTTACCCGGCAGAAGATAGACTCTTGAAGGTCATTTTGCTATATAATAACATGAAGAAGGTAGCAGCACATGGGCCACAAAAGRCCAAACTTGCTTGGTTGTTGTTTTGGGGACAAGGTCATGCTATAACGCTCAGGCTGGACTGGAACTCATGGCAATCCTCCTGCCTCAGCCTCCCAAGTGCTGAGATTATAGAGGTGAGCCACTATGCCAGTTCAAATTTGCTATTATAACACAGTTACTCTTTTAATAATACTCCACTCCCAAGAAGAACCCACTCTCCAGGTTTTCTCTACCAAATTCAGTGGCAGGAGCCAGGACGAGGGCCCAGTGAGTAAAGGCACTTACCTCCAAGCCTAATGACCTGAGTTAGATCTCCAGGGACCACAGAATGAGAATGAACCTACAATTTATCATCTGAGCTCCTCTACCACACAGCACATGCATGCACTTGTGTACACATACCCACACATACACACAGGCACACACACACACAAATGAGGCTTTTTTTTTTTCAATTTTGTGGCAATTCTTACTTATTTTTCTTCTCACCAAACTGAGAGCTCATTAATGGAGGCTTGAAATTGTTATCATATAGAAGCTACAGCTAGAAACTCTCCAATCATCCTGTGGGTTTTGACATCATCATCTGTGCTTCTTCCCTTCCTCACCCTGAACATTCATTATCTTTTCAGGGATAATATATTACAACAGTTTATTGCTCTAGTTTGGCCATTTCTACCTCTACGGGCTCCTCCAACCAGGGAGTAAGAGAGAAACCAGAAGCAGCAGGTTGTTGCCAACTGCAAGTTTATTCTCTTTATAGGTGGCACGCTGGAAAATGTCTGACTGCTGCCATCCAACAATCCTGAGTTCAAACATGAGGTCGCCTTCCGGAAGGAAGGTCAGAGGTTGCACAGGGCAGGCAGACAGAGCGGGATGTGTCTAACTACCAAGGACAGGCTTTGACGGGAGGATGATAAAATGGATTCCACAGTAGTTATGGCTGCAGTGCTGTGAATGGGCTAAAAATGGTACCATTGCTTGAAAACAGGGAATTCTGGGCTGGCAAGATGGTTGAGCCAGCAAAGTGCTTAAGCAGGAAGGCCTGAGTTTGAGCCCCCAGAACTCACTTTTTAAAAAAGCAGGTATGGCAACATATGGGTGTAATGATAGCGCTAGATGTAGCTGGAGATGGGGGTGGGGGTGGGATACTTGGGGCTAGCAGACCAGCCCACCCAGACTGTAAGGACTGTTTTTAACTGTCAACTTGACACAGTCTAGAATCACCTGGGAGTAATTTCAATGGATTTGCCACCGGAGGATTTATATTTAATATGGTTTACAAAATTAGGATGCTGGGTGTTGCACCCAGAGATTGAGTTACCACTGATTCTGAACTAGTTTGTGTGGTGTTTTCCTTCATGCGGCAGCTCAACTGAGTTCCAGAGAGAAAGACACGGAGGCAAAGTGTGGGTTTGCAAGAAGTGCACCCCAAAAGGTTGTGGGAATTTGGAAATGTGGGGCCTTTGTGGTAGTGACCCGCCAGTGGGAACTTAGCGAGCTGGGTGGAGAGATTTCGGAGCTCTGAGTCAGAGAGTCATGAGACAAGAACAGGCCGGCCAGCCCGCAGGAGCCTGCCAGTGATAGCATGGGGTTGCCCTTTATTATTTCATGCTATAGAACTGTCTGTGTGGACCAGCCTGCAGCCATGCCTGTGAGGAATTTTCTTAGGCTATGTGAGGTGGGAAGACACACCCTGCATGTTGGTTTCCAGCTTCCTGGTCGGATCTTTGGCAACCCAGTGAAAAACCACTAAGACAGCACTTAGAATGTCTAGGAAATGGCAAACAATGGTCATTAGCTTTGGTCACCAAGAGATGGGTGTAAGCTATGCATTATGTGCTGGCTGCCTCTCTGCAACCACGAAGAGAAAACAGGCTTGAGAATAAAATCACATAATTGAAGAGCTCAGCAGGAAGGCAAAATGGCATCCGAGTGGATTCTGGAAACCTGTGTGAGCTCATAGACCTCAAGTTACTTGAGCCAGTTTAACTGGACTTTCTGCAGCATGTAAAGACTCTTACTATAGCAATCTTCTTTTAATAGAGTGTTCCCCAACCATTCTCCTAGTAACACGATCAAGACAGGAGATCTCTGGGTGATTCATCAGGYATCAAAAGAGGTTAGAGCCAGGGTCTAGAGAGATGCTCAGTGCAACTTTATCTTAACCACATGTGTTTTCCTGTCCCACCCCATCCCTAGCCCCTACCTAACAGACATTTGCCCTAATAAAGATGAGGGGGAAATGCTAAACAGATCTGTCTCCTGTGTAAGCTACTGAGTCACCTGCTCCCATGCCCGGTCTGCATCCTCAAAGCAGGAACTTTGGCATTCTTCCTGCAAGAACACAGATAAAATGCCTTCTCTGTTTATAGGATCTAGTTATAATTGGGGTAGTGTTCACAAGGGTCATTTAGGAATAAAGTTATTCTGGTAAACAAGAAATCTGGCCTGGAAAATATGCCTTTGGAGCTCAAAAATTAGTTTCTACCAGTTACCCTAGTGCCAGCCCTTTCCTCTGAAAACAAACAAACAAAAACCAAAACAACCCCATACTACTACTGTATGCTCRTCACGGAGCAGTCGACTTTCCTGGTGCCTTATCTCAAAGTGGGAGTTTGAGGAGATGCTTCTGTGTCAGCAATTCTGGGCTAGTAAAATATATTGTCTTTGACACTCACCGATGTCACACTTGGCAAGGAGCCCTGACCTTAAGGTCGGATAGAACTTAGTTTCTGATTTATTTATTCCTAAATGACTACCACTCTTGCCTCCCACATGGGTTTCCTACAGAATGCGCCCGTTGTTTTGAACACCAGCTTTCACTGTAGGAGGTGAAATGAAAAGCAACAGATAACTGGCATTTATTATCATGGTTCCACTGTAGACCTATACATTCCCTATAAGGTCCCTCCCCACTAAACATTCCAGCCACAAACCAACAAGGCCTAAAAGGTGCAGCTCTGTGCTAATGCGACCTCTCGACCTCTCTATGTACAACACTACAGACCCCATCTCCTGATGTGCAGCCCTGTTCTTCCTCTCACTTGGTAATATCAAAGTCCAGATCAGTGTCACTTCCTCTTCGGGGCTTCCCTCACCTACCCAGGCATCAAGTCACTGACAGAGCAGCAGTTGTCTTCTCATACCAGGTACCATGCTTATCAATGTCTACTGAGTACTCTGTGCCAAACATGCACAAGGGCTTTATACAGCATGTTTAATTCTAATTACTCCATGGACCTGGAGTTACAGGCAGTTGGGAGCTGCTGGATATGGTACTGCGAGCAGAACTCAAGTCCTCTGCAAGGACAGAAATCACTCTTACCCACCGAGCCATTTCTCTATACCCCTGATATGTACCTCTTAGTATATACAAGATCAAAACCCACAGCACTTTTAAAAGTTAAGCAGATAATGATTCTAGGGCTCCTACTAGTCAGAGTCCAAGGCCACTGAGGCTAAAACGAAGCAGTGATAAGGAGGAACAATGGGCGTGACAATGGTTTCCTCATCCCTGGCGTCATATCCCAAGGGCCTCCTAATAGTCCAAAGAACTGTGTTGCCAGTCTCCTCACAGAGGACTGTAGCTCTTTAATTGTACAAAACTGCAGCCCTGATGACAAATACAGAATCAGAAACTAAGTTCTATCCGACCTCAAGGTCAGGGCTCCTTGCCAAGTGTGACATCGGTGAGTGTCAAAGACAATATATTTTACTAGCCCAGAATTGCTGACACAGAAGCATCTCCTCTAATTCCCACTTTAAGATAAGGCACCAGGAAAGCCATCTCCTCCGTGAAGAGCATACAGTAGTAGTATGGGGTTGTTTGATTGTTGTTTGTTTGCTTTGTTTTTGGAGGAGGGGCTGGTTGCTTTTTTTTTCCAAAGACAGGTTCTAAAATGTAGCTCTGGCTATCCTGGAACTCACGATATAGATCAGGCGGGCCTTGAAATCACACCCAGCCTCCACCTTCTGAATGCTAGGATTAAAGGTATGCACCACTACACTTGACTAGTGATACTATTTATACGTCCAGGAACCAGCCACCACACCTGACAAGCAATACTATACGTACTTCCAGGATCTTACAGASGTCTGCGCTTTGGACAAGACTAAAATATGTTGAATATTCTTACAGTTTTCCAATTCTAAACTGCCGACAGTCCATCTGATCTTAAACCTGGGTGAGGTACAGGCCTGCCTCAAAGTCAGTGTCCATCTGACTCAGCAAATGAAAACTCTCTTTCCCAAGTCCTCACCTTTCCCCTACATATTAGTGTAGCTCACACAGGCTGTCCGGAGAGCCAGGTCACACCCTCATCCTGCAACAGCAAAGCCCCCTTCTCTTTCCCACCCCTCCTGCGGAATTCAGATAACCTCACTGTAGTTGGTCTTACGTGTTAGCTTACTGGGCGTTCTTGCTGAGAAGGCAGGGTGGGCAGATGACACTGGGTTAAATAACTGCTGGACATGAAGGAAAACACAGCCCACAGCAGGGAACAATACCCTGGTACAAAGTTTGTCTTTCCCCGGATATAGCAGGAAGGATCACTGGCAGCTGGGCCAGAAGGACAGTGAGAAGGGATTCTGAAATAGGGCCAGAGCTTGGTTTGGTAAATAAACAGTGAATGCAGAGAAGAGAATTTAGGTTTGGCTTAGGGTGAAGGTAATTTCTATTCTTGGAGCAGATCTGGCAACCCAGATCAAAGCTGAGAGATCAGAGAGAAGAGTAGACTCGACTTTAGGAAGTACTGGGTAGTGGGAAGAGGAGGTGATGAACATGGAGGAACACTTATTAGGATAGGTCAGGTAGTGTGGGTGAGGTGTTGGGGACCACCTGAGTGCCGAGCAAGGTTTGGTGGGGATGAGAAGGTCCTAGGTTAAGGCTGACCTTAGAAGATGGAGGATGCTAAATTGAGGATAAAGGTGTGCTTGCAGCAACTGATGGGACACTAACAGAGCAGGTACTGGAAGAGGAGTGGGCTGGGTGTTCTCAGCAACAGGCAAAGGTGAAGAGCGGAAACTGACCCGAGGGAGACCCATCTTAGGAACCGGCTACCCTCCCTTGCCCTATGTCTATGTTTAATCCCAGCACTCTGTAGGCAGAAATAAGAGGATCTCTGTAGGCCAGCCTGGTCTACAGAGTTAGTTCTGGGACACACAAACCCTCAAAACAAAACAAGGGGTTGACTAGTAGAAAAGGATCCCTAATAGAAAGGATTCGGGTGGTTTTCAGGCATTAAGTGTGCAGGGTGCAGGATAGCTGTCTGAAAGATTAATGGAGAGGGAGTTTTCAGGATTTAAGATGAACTTGTAGACGACGGTTGCGGAGGGGACTTTAAAGTTTCTGAATCTTCTGAGCCAGGGAATTTTCAAAGTCTCAGGTTTTCCAAGCTGGGGAATTTGACTGCCTCTAGGGCCGGAGGTTCAGGGCAAGTCCTGAACACCAGGAGTCGGGTCTGCGGCCGGGGCCAGGAGGCTGGGCTCACCTGGGCAGGCTGTCCTGGTAGTGCATGGTGGGTACGATGCTGTGCTGTAGATACTCGGCGGGCCCCGAGACAGCACTTAAGGGCCGACTAGGGGCTCCCAGGACAAGCGAGGGGCAGCGGGACCAGTCACGCAACAGCAGGCGCGGCATCATCGTCCCGGGCGGCAACGGCGGCTTGAGAACGCGGCGGCTGAAGGAGTTCCTGAGCAAGCAGGCCGCTGCCCTCAGGCCCGGGACACCGCGCAGGGACTCAACGTCCAGTTCAACTCCGCCCACAGGGGCACTTCCGGGCACGGACAGGCGGCGGCCCCGCCCACACTCGGCCTCTCCCAGAACCCGCCCACGTCGTGACCACGCCCACCCTGGCCGGAAGCGGTCTCTAGACAATAAGTCCAGCTCTTACCCCAGGGCGGCAGGCAAACAACTTTGAAGCTGCCCTCTTTTCCTTTCACAGAACTGGGTAGAAATCAGAGGTAGAGAAAAACGCTGAAACTTGGCATTTGGCAGACCTAAACTTGTCAAGGCTTGGTCTCTAGAGACCAAGAACATTTCAAACCTTTGTCTTCTAAGTAGAGAACAAAATCAACAAACGCCTCCACAGTTCTAGATTTACTGAACAATAGCCACACGTATTTCACCAGTATCATTTGTTGGGCAGAATACTTTGCTCATACTAGGTCCATGTAGTTTTCCCCAAGCCTGAAGTCTTTGAAGTGTGTGGCTTCGGAATTCTGCTCARGTGTCCTGCCAGGTCGGCTAGGCAAATGTTTTAAAAAATGTATAACTGGAAATTGGGAGTGCATGCCTGCAGTCTGCAGGAGAGGCAGAGACAGGGAGTTAACAATTCTAGCCTACATCCAGCTATATGGTGAGTTTGAAGCCATCCTGGGCTACATGAGACTGTGTCTTAATCAAAACAAGAGGAAGGAAGGAAAAAGAATCTATAGGAATCAGAAATGAGCGTCCTTTTTCTACTTGAATATTTCAAAGGAAAAAAACAAAATGGGTTTCTTACCAAGTGGAAACCCTTGTCCTCTGGTTCTGGGTGTCTTTTAGGCCCAGTCCACCATAGGAGGCATCACACGTGGGTCCTGAAGTTCCCAACTCTTCMGGAATTCAAAGATTCTTAAACTTGAACATCCTTCATCCATCGCTAAACCACCCCAGACCAGCAGCATATACCCCGCCCCCTGCTCTCTGTCTCATCTGTAGCTAAAGAAGTAATAGGTTCCGCTACCATTTATTTTGCAGAGAGAGAATTATCCTGACTTGAAGCACAACAGAATTTCATGCTGGGAACACAGGCTCCTTTAGCTCCAGCTGTAGATCTGAAGCAGCCAAGTACGTTTTGTCTGTCCCATAAGCAGGAAGGCAGAGCCATGAGCTGGAACACATCCCAAAGGGCGCGGGATTTGGAGTTCAGGAAGCTGAGTTTGTTCCTCAAGCTCTGTCCTTATTCAGATTGATGGCCAGCAGTTGAAGGGGAAGATCACTAACCTACTCCACACTGAAGAACTTTTCTTCACTGACTGAAGAACTAAGCACAGACGTCAAAGCTGATGGGAACCGAGGGTGGAGCCCGTGGGCAGAGTGCTTGCCTGGCACACATGAAACCCCGGGTTGGATCCCCAGTGCCACACAAACCAACCAAACGTGGTGGTACATGCTGTCATCAGCACTGGGGAGGTGGAGGCCTGAGAGCTGATTCAGTGTCGACTGGTGGGATGGCTCAGMGAGCAAAGGCCCTTGGCACTGATCTGATGACCTGAGTCAATCCCTGAGACACACAAGATGGAAAAAGAGAACTGACTTGTGAAGGATGTCCTCTGACCTCCAYACACAACATAATAAAAGTGGTAATTTTAAAACAAAAACACATTAAAATTAGAAAATACCAAACATCTGATTGTCTTCCCTTGAAGAGAGAACAGATCTATCTGGCCCAAGTTCAAAACATCAGAATCTCTCGCCTGTAGTGTATAGTGTCATAGGGAGAATATAAAATCCTTTCTGAAACAGTTCATTTGTCAGGCCAGTTCATTTAATCCCAGCCCTTGGGAAGCAGAGGCAAATGATTCTATGTGAGTTCGAGGACAGCCTTGTCTACAGAGTAAGTTCCAGGACATCCAGGGCTACCCAGAGAAACCCTATCTCAAAAACAAAACAAAACAAAACAAAAGATCAGTTGTCTCCAAATCCTAGAAGTTTTCAAAACTTTGAGTGGTGCACCACAAAAGCCATCAAAGCAAAGGCAGGCTGCTCCTTCCTGCTCCAGCCTGTGACYACCACAGTAAAATGTCCCAGAGGAGCTGTCCGAAATGGCAGCGCCTGACAAAATGGCGGTACCACTACGTTGCCTCAGCCTGACGTCATCACAGGAGCTGTCCACGGTGGCGCATCTCCTTTCCTGCCTCAGGAGGAGCTGACCCTCAAGAGCACCTTTCCAGCCTCTGCCTACAGCCCCTGTGAAACACCACTGCAGAGCTGTCCTACAGGAGCTGTCCACAATAGTAGCACTTCCTCTCCAGCCTACCCATCTACCCCCAACAGCCTCACAGAGATGGCTCTCAACAAAAGCTGGCTGCAACCAGGAAGAACTTCCCACTCTAACCMAAGGGCCCAATGCAGGGACAGGGGAGTGAAAAAAAGCTACCAATCCCTGAACAGGAAAGCCCACCCATCCCTGGGCTTCCTAAGCTCAGGACTTGAAATCCCACTAATCCTCAATCTGGAAATCTCTACCCTGAAAAGCTCCACCCCCYAAAAATGCTATATAAGTGCTGCCCTTTGTCCAATTCCTTRCTGCTCACTCCCAGAAGCAGAGGGCAGYCATCCCTGGATTTGCCCCTCTACACCCTGGACCTGCCAACAAATCTCTTTCACGAGATTTCTGCCTGGTGTGACTCTSTCATCGGAAGAAGCCAAGAAGAAAAGAAGCAATGAAGAGAAGAAGCAATGAAGAGAAGAAGCAAAGAGAAGGAGGGGGCTGAGGCTCCTGGGCTCCTCAGGTCAGCTGGGGATACCCTTCCCTGGGAGCTGCATCACCTCTGCTGAGGGGGCTTTCTCTTAGAGCTTGTGGTTTCT
>BDUI01010652.1:9487-20044 GCA_002335545.1 Apodemus speciosus
CTTTCTTCTGTTTTTTCGAGACAGGGTTTTTCTGTGTAGCCCTGGCTGTCCTGGAACTCACTCTGTAGACCAGGCTGGCCTCGAACGCAGAAATCTGCCTACCTCTGCCTCCCAAGTGCTGGGATTAAAGGCGTGTGCCACCACCGCCCGGCTGTTACAATTTTTTCTAATGTCACTTTGATGATGTAAAATCCCCATAAACTTACTGTTTATTATGGATTTCTTCATCAGCTTTTCAGAGAGGGCTGATGATCCTGGGTTGTCTTCGTATCCTCAAGAGAGTGAATCAAATAAGCAAAAGGGGGTGCTGGCCGCCTAGCAGGCGCCATAGCATTGGCCGAGGACCATGCGTTAAAGGCCGAGTCCCCAGTGCAGGGCTGGGGGAGACTGTGGAACCTTCCAGAGGTGGGGCCTAGTGGAAGCTTGTCCAGTCACTGGGAGCCTGGCCACCAATGGGATTGTGGGGGCCCAGCCTCCTTCTTTTTCTTTGGCTCTAGGTCATGAAGGGAGCCTCTTTTGCTGCTCCAACACAGACTCCCCAGGACAACACTGCAGCTGACCATGGGTTGAAGCTTCCTAAACAAATTAAATGTTGTTTCTTTATCTACTGACCACTCTGGGTGAATGGTAGTCATGGAGGCCAAGGAACACTGTGGGCTTTGCACCTCCACCACGGGGTAACTTGGCAACTTTGTGTTGGGGAATGCCCGGCATTCTTTTGTTGTCTTAGTATATAATTAAAAAAAAAAAAAACATTTTATCTTAGATTTGACCAAATTTTCTAGAGTAGGCTATAAAAATGTCTTTCCTGGAAAGCGAAACCAAATCAAAGCATTGTGGGAGCCAAGGAGAAATAAATAAATTAATAAATGTCCATGCATGTCCTTTCTAATTAATAAGAAAATGGCCATCAAAATTTGTTTAAAGGTAAAAACCTAAAAGTTACCTTTTTATGATAACCTTCTGTTCCCAAATATTCTCAGCACACATTTTAGATCTTAGACATTTATTTTATAAATTATTTTATAAATGCTTCTGTGGCACAGTTCCCAGATAGAGCTAGAACAGGCACCTGATATTTAACTCATCGCGAGAACGCAGCAGCAGAGGATGCCCCAGAGAGTAAGGCACATTCACAGAAGAGAAAATCAAACTGACGGATTTGGAAATCATGATAAAGTCAATGGAGAAAAGCATTCTTACAAGCAGAGCTTCTGGGGTCTGGGAGCGCTCAGTGTTTGAGTACTTGCCCAGCATGTGCTGAGGTCCCCGGGTTCCCTCCCCAGCAACACCCGCCCCGCCCCCGCCCCCAAAATCTGGATAGCCGTTTATTCATCTATTCATTCTCCCCTCCCCCCTCCTAGTGCTGAACATCACACAAGGGCCTTGCGTACACTAGGCGCATGCGCGCTGCTCCTTTTGTGACCTGCAGTACAGTGGGGCCAGTATGGCAGCATAATGAAGGACTCGCTCACTGGCAGCCTTTCTACCCGCAGTTGAGAGAGTGACAAGCTCACAGCCATGCTCAGGACACGGCACACAGATATTACCAGTCGACAGACTGGGGACAGTCCTGTCTTAGCCACGGTCATTGAAAACTCGCACTACAATCCCTACAATGAGGACAGCAATAGAAACAATCAGAGCCATCCCACGATAGATAACCAGCTGTCTCCCTGTCAAGACCTCCCCGACGGTGGGCACCACACACTGGCCGTTTTCTTCTGCTACCAGCTGGCCGGTCTGGCTCTCTGGTCTGATGATGTCAGGCAAAATCACTCCGTCAGTAACTTCTCTTTCCAAAATGGGTAGATCTGTTTGAAGAGAGCAGTTGGAACATTCACTTTGTCTCTGTGGTATTAAAAAACAACTCTCCACCAATAGCATTTTTTAACTGAAAATTTTTTAATTAAAAATGCATTTTAACAGGAGACTTCAGAGTTGATCTGACAAATTATGGCTGAGAAAAATTTTGTCACAAGGAGCTCATTAACTCAACCTCTCTGGCCAAACTGAGTTCCAGACTTTACAAAGCAGAACTAGAACTGTAAGGAGAAGACTCCATTACCTGCTGGGGCGGGCATCGTCTCCTTGTTGCTTTTTAGTCCAGCTCGAACTTGTGCCTAAAAACAAGACTACGTGAGTAAACGGAGCAGAAGCCAAGCCAAGGTGTAGTTTTTTGTTAAAACTTCAACTTAAGGATAGTGCTGAAAGTCTAGAATCTCAGAAACAGCCTTCCCCAGTCATGAAAATGTCACATGACATGCTAAGAGACGACAATGCCAGAAAATGGCTGCTCTTGTCCCAATGCTCCGCTGGCAGCAATGATGGAAAACCTGAGGGTTTAACACATTTGCACTTACGCCTTGAGTGTCTCCAAACACAAATAAAAGGACCAAGATCTAGAGATAAATGATATCTAAAAGCTATGACCAAGTCAATATCCATTTTTTCCCCCTACGACTTACTTATGTGTATGGGTGCTTTGTCTGCACGTATGTCTGAGTACAATGTGCACGCAGTACCCGTGGAGCCAGAAGGTGACATTGGATCCCCTGGAACTGGTGTTACAAGCAGTTGTGAGCTACCATGCCAGTACTAAGAAACAAACAGGGGATCTCTGGAAGAGCAGCCAGTTCTCTTAACCACTGAGCCATCTCTCCAGCCCCCTAGTCCACATCCCATATATTCTATTCCCTCAACAGGTCAACATGAATTGAAGAATCACACCATCCATCACCATTAGGCAAAGCCAAGGGGATCAGAAAAAGAAAAAGCGATGACCTGAACTCCTGAGCTCACCTTCTGTTTCCTTAAGAGTCCTTCCTCTTGGCCACTGGCCTGTCTGACATTAGGCCTCACCACAGTGAGATGAGCACTCAGTCTCTGCCCATATGCTCATGTGGGTCACTGCCGGGGCCAAGTGATCCCCAAATCACAAATACTTAACACATTACTTCTTTGTAAACACAGAACCAAATACATTTTTAATTGAAGCCTTTAAAAAAGCTAATCAGCATAAACGGGAAACTATTTTACAGAAATACAAAATTTGTGTTTTGAAGCCAATTCCTGTTTCCTTTGTTTTAAGCTGAGTCCTGTGGTCAGAGGACACCAGCCAACTCTACTTAAGAGGAACCCTCCTCTTGTCCCCTGTCACCTCCCATCGTCAGTATGGGTCATGATGCTGTCTCAAAATTGACGGGATTTTATCTATCATTTCATCCCGGAAGACGCCTATTAACCACGGATCAAGTACTGATGCATTTTACAGGGACACAAAGCCTGTTACCTGCTCTGCGACTCTGTTCCAGTTTGTCCTCAGGATGTAGATTAAATAGGAGAAGGCTTGGAAGAAGACACAGACTATCAATCCAGCCCAGAGGCCTGCAGACACAAAATGAGCATCGACAATCAGTTCCATCCCCACGATCACTAAAATTCTTTCTCGATAACTCAGGATCAGTGCAGCAAAATTTCAGTTAAATTAACTTCTCAAAAATTTTGGATAAACATGGAGCAGAGAAGACTGAAGTCTGCCACTGATCTATCAGAGACACTGAAGGGACAAGCCAGCAAGCAAGGGACCAAACGGGAAATGCCAAGAGCGGTAGGAATGTGACAGGCACTCTCTGGTCGTTGGTGAAACCTGCAGTAGACTCTAGTGAGTGGCCAGGTGTCTCCTAAGGTGAGCGGAGGGAGAGGAACCAGCCTAGGGAAGGTCCAGGCCAGCAGTACAGATGAAGGCAGGAGGAGCCTGCTGCCAGAAGATGCCAGCCAGCATGGGAACCCCACAGAGAGGTCAAGTAGGAAATGACAAGGTAGGAGAAGGCGGTGGAAGACACGTAAGGCACAGGAGGAAATAGGAGTTACTGTTTATCCAGGGTAATGGGGACCCATGAAAGGAGTAAGGGGGCTCAGACTGCTGTACGCAGGGGTAGGTGTGAGACCTGGTATTTTCAAAAGCTTGCTTTGAAGCCAAGCATGGTGGCTCATACCTACAATCCTAGCATTCAGGAGGCTGAAGCAAGAGGATAATGGTTCAAGGCTACCCTGGGATTCATAGTAAGTTCCAAGCCAGTCTCAGATAAAAAAAAAAAAAAAAAAAAAAAAAAAAAAAAAAAAAAAAAAAAAAAGGAAAGCCGGAGGGTAGAGGGAAGAAGAGGGAGTAGCTTGCTTAGAAGACATTCCTCTGGTACATGAAAAATATGGAAACTCGGAGAATACAGAGATGGCTCAGGGATTAAGAGCACTTTCTGCTCTTGCAGAAGACCCAGGTTTGGTTTCCAGTTCCCATATGGTGGTGGTTTACAACTGTTTATAACCCCTGTTCCAAGAGATTCAATGCCCTCGTCTGGCATCCACAAGCACTGCACACACGTAGACTCAGATACACACATATTAAATAAATAAACCTTAAAAAAATATTGAGACTCTAAGAGAGCCCCATGAATAAAATATATATAAGAAGAAACTATTAAAGATTTTTTTATGTCTATCTGTGGTTTGCCTAAATGTAAGTGTAATGCCCGAAGAGGACAGAAGAGGGTGCTAAATCCCTCTAGTGCTGGAGTTACAGCAGTCACTGCAGAGCAAGCTGTGCAGAGTTGGCATGCRCTGGAAGTTGGGACTAAATCTCCCAATTTGTTTGTCAGCAGTTTGCTAAGATTGATTCTAGAATTCGCTCCTGCAAAAACATTAAGCAGATACTATAGTGATCCTTACGGATGAGATGTAGACGGCACGTCAGTGTATACCCTTAAATGTCACGAGTCCCTTCCTGGGAACTGATCCTAAAGCAAGGTGCAGGAATGCGTCAGTGGTGCGTATGCAGTCCTGCCCCGTGTGGTGTAAGCAGGAGCCACTCAACGTCCACTCCCAGAGATGCAGTGCGGAGGCGGCACATCGCACCCTCCTCTGCCGGCTGTAATGTCATGCTTTGTGAGGAAATGGGAGAGCGGGGTAACATTTGTGAGGAAATGGGAGAGCGGGATAACATTTGTTACATGATGTGAGGAGGGATTTCCACACATATCATTGCAGTCTTGAAGTTCTCTAATTAGACTTTTAAAAACAGTTCTGGGGCCGAAGCCCAGGGTACCAGGCGTGGTAGGCGTCCCCAGCTCCAGCTGCGCTAGTTTTAATATGAAATAGAATTCAGAGAAATACACAGCAAATGAAAACATGACTGTATATACACAAAACATATACAACTTTTAAATTACTTTGCACGATTCTACAGATTTTGAACCTCAATAAAACTTTTCTAAGAATGATATAGTTTGTTCACGTAGACACAATAAAAGTCCAAGCAGAAGCCGAGATGCCCTCAAAGCATAAATTTCTTTAAAATCCTAGGCTAAAACAGCTTCATGGAAGAATTCTACAAAAATAAGTAATTCTTATCATACTTAGCTTGCATCAGGGCATACAAAGAAATTGGACTGATTTCATGAAGTAAGCAATGTCTATAAATAATATTAATATTGTCCCCGACAAGGGCTGAGAGCGTGTCTCTGTCTCCGTGGTAGAACAGTCACCTGACTCATGCCAGGCCAACAGCTCAAGCACACACACCCGACCAAAACACACATAAATACAACTACAATGAATTGCAAAATTCACATAAAACAGTAATATAAAAATCTAGCCATTCGATTAGTCTAGCACAATCAGGATGATCATGAGGAAGACAATATCTCCCACCTTCGTATTTCATCTAAGGTTAAAAATTATACCAAAAAAGCATTTGTCAGATCCTCAGGCATTTTTGTTAAAAAGATTCAAAAGAAACAGATTCCACTGTCAATTTTTAAATTTTTTCAATTTACTATTTATATGTATGATTATATATGATTGTGCATGTGACCACGTGTATGTATAATTGTGTCTGTATGGTTGTTTGCTTGTGATGATGTATACACACAGTGGTGTGTATATGACTGTGTATGATTATGTGTGTGTATGAATGTGTATGTGTGTGCAGGTATTTATGTGTGTGATTATATATGGATAGTTGTGTGCATGATTGTGCACATATATATGGTTGTGTGTGTGTAACTGTATACGGGTGTATGACGTGTGTATAAGAGTGTGGATACACGTGTTTTGAGTCAAAGGACAACTTTTAGGAGTTGTTTCTCTCCTTTGACAGTGGATTCCAGGGACTGATCAAGGTGAAGAGTTCACAGCAGGCACTTTTACCCACTAAGCCACCTCACCAGCCTTCCATGGTGACTTAAACATGACTTAAGCCATATGCACACATGTACACTGCAGCCCCCAATCCATGTACCCTTTCATGGAGAAATAACATGAAGTCATAAAACCAGTAATTCCACCGTCACCACGGGGCTCACTGCACCATGCAGGAATGCCCCCCCCCCCCCGTTTCCACAGAACAACCTTCCAGTCAACTGCTTTACATCTCACGTTACTTATTTCCCCGCAACAGTAAGATCTGGGGTGAATCGCTAAGGGATCAAACACATACCTATTATCCCAAGTTTAGCAGCAAACATCAGCGACACTCCGATAGGAAAACCAAACCCGTAGTAACCGATGGCGTTCAGGACAGCGCCTATCTTTTGTTTTCCGGTCCCTCTCAGGACCCCGCCACAGGTGCCCTGCAGGGARGAAAGCCACAGCAGCACTGAAGTCAGGCGCCTGCTCATCACGTGAGGTCAGAGTACAGTGTTGCTGCCCCACAGACCAAGCTGTCCCAGAAGCAGACATCACAGCCGAGATGAAGGAAAACGTCCTGTTTCAACTACAGAGAAAAGGCACACGGCAGCTTATGTTAAAGAACTGGCAGGTCATGAGCTTTATGCTATAGACTTGACGCCATCTAGAGTCACCTAGGAAGAGAGAACCTCAAGTGAGGAGTCCACTCTGTCACATTGGCCTGTGGGGTGTCTTTGGGGACTGATGTGTGAGGGACCAGCTCACCATGGGCGGTGTCACCTCACTATGGGCAGAGGCATACCTACCCCCAGTTCTGCCTCCACGTTTCTGCCTTAAGCTCCTGCCGTGGCTTCCTTAAATGGCCTGTGATTTAGGATATGTAAGACGAATAACCCTTTCCTCCCCAAGTTGCTTTTGGCTGTAGAATCTATCACAGCAACAGACAGGTGTTTTAAATTGTTTTAAATTTCTAACTATCTCCAACTGCTTACAGTTATTTTTCAAAGTCACATAGTGTCTGAGAAGCTCAAGGCTTCACTAATGGCACCTTAGCAGGGAAGTGTGGGAGTGGCCGAAGGCCGCCCACAGAGAGCGGGAGAAAGTGGAGGAAAGCCCACAGGAAGGGAAGCCAAATGATGATGACCTGGAAATCAGGCCACGGAGAATAATTGTTCGTACAGAGAATAAGCATCCAAGGATGGCTCTGGAGTTTAGCCGAAGGGTCTTACAACACCCACAGGTCTGCAGGAGAGCCCAAGGAGAGACCGTCTGGTGGTCAGTGTAAGCTCATCGTCACTGGTCTGCCTGGAAGTGTACAGAAGCCACCAAGCCATGGGTCACCACATCGCCGAAGGCATTCAGTGTAGAGAGGAGCGGGAGAACCAGGAGGACCCCTGACCTTCACTCCAAACATTAAAGCACAGATACGCGATGTTCAGATAAACAAGCTAGGAACATTTTCCACACATTCCAGAGTGAAAATCGCTGCATACTTACCGCGAGTGCATCAAACAGATGAAAGGGGGCAAAAATGGGCATCACTTGACTCACGAGGGAAATTATGTCCCTGTTACAGGAGGAGGACAGTAGTCAGTGACTTACATACATCGGGGTCAGCAAGATGGCTCAGCTGGCAAAGGTGCTGTTGGCTGAGCCTGATGAGCTGAGTTCTACACCCCAGGATTCACATGGTGAAAGGAAAGAATCAAGTCCCGTAAGTTGTATGCTGACCTCTATATACACAGATGCATAATACACATACACACACACATACACACATACATATACACACATACATATACACACATACATATACACACATGCACACAACATACACACACATATGCACACACATATACACACATACACATACACATACACACATACATATACACACATGCACACAACATACACATATGCACACACATATACATACATACATATACACATACACATATACATACATATAYACATACATATACACATATACGTATACATACACATATACACACATACACGTAGACACATATACACACATACACATATACACACACATACACAACATACTACATGATTTTTTAAAATCACAAGCTTAGCATATATTACATTTTTTTGCAAATCAAGTATATAATAAAATCATACTAATTCAAATTTTATTTATAGAATTTCTGACACCATGAAGATATTTTCTTCTTTWAAAAAAAAGTATTTATTTGAGACAGAGTCTCACTAGGTTGTCGAAGCTGGCCTTGAACTTATCTTCCTGTCCCTACTGCCTGAATAACTGCAATTATAGGCCGGTCTAGTTTGGGCCACTAGGCCCGATAACGGTCCATGCTATTCAACAGACAAGTTCTTATTCTTAAATAATTATGTAATTATCGTTACAGAAAATACAATGAAAGGGAAGGTTGAGTCTGTGATTTTTGCAAACATGGCCTCAAATGAAGAGTTGGCTACCACAGACTGCCCTGCCCATCTGAGGATGAGACTAACCCAAGTGCTGTCTTCTGTTTCTCTGAGCAAAACTGCTCAGACCTGATGAGTGTCGTGGGTACTGAACAGTGGGGTGAATTTGCATGGGCTAGCATCATTCAATCTCGGTTCTCCTCTGTTCCCGCCTCTCCTTCCTGATTGTGCTACAGGCTTTCGTGTGGCGTGAAGGACAGTGCCCCTCCCAAGCAGAAGCATGCAGGGAGGAAAAGCATCAGAACGAAGACAGTCCTGGACGACCACCTACTTGTCATTGGTGAAGATGTAGGCAACCACATCCTTCAAGGCTGCGAGCAGAAGTCCCACCAGGAGCGCACAGACACCTGGGAAATAAGGAGTCACAGGGAACAACAGTCATCCAGAACACGACAACCGCTTCTCAGGGGAGATTTGTGTCAGTGAGTCAAGAATGCAGCTGGCCTCAGGGACATGCACCTGCAGTCCCAGCTTTGTGGGGAGTGGCAGCAGGATTGCTTAACCTTGTGACCTGGGCATCCACAATAAGCCTGGGCAACACGGTGAAATCCCGTTTCAAAATCAGTGTTAACAGTGTAGACACTCTTTTTTACTGTCTATGAAAAAGCCAACTAACATCTGCCCATCTCCATTCCTTCTAAGGGAACCTGTTTTCCAGAGCTGGACCCTTCGGGACATGAGGCTTAGATTAAGAATGTTTTTGTCTCTCTAATACTCAGGGTGAAATTTCATTCCCAAAGCAGAAGCAAGGTGACTGAATCATGAGAGCCCTGATGCCCGGCCTGGGACAGGGGGTTTCTAAAAGGCCCTGGCTCCCTTTATCCACTTCCTGCTCTCTGGTGACACGAGTTCATCCTGTTCCTCCCTTCAAGACGATATGATATAACATCAAGTAAATCTTGGAAGCTGAGAGCAGATTTCACCAGATAGCCAGACCTGGTGGTACCTTGATCTTGGGCCCTAGAATCTACGAGCAGTAAACTTGGTTCTTGACAAATCTGCCCGTCTCGGATATTCTGTTGCGGACGCACAGATTCAGCCATTGCACTAAACTCAGTCCAGACGCCGGGGGCATTGCTCACCAGCACACAGAAGGACAGTGGTACAGGAACACCGGGCCTGGTCAGCGTTCCCTGCCCCCAGGGCATTGCCCACTCGGACACTGGCAGCCACACCAAAGCCAAAGGGCACCTGGCAATTAGCAATCATAAGTACGGTTTAAAAAAAAAAAGAAAGAAAGGAAAGGAAGCCTGCATGTTAACRAAGAGCAGCAATTGACGGATGATAAGCGGAAAGACATTACTGATTATTTAGTTGGGGGAGGGGCTTGGATTGTGCACCCACACAGGCACAGGGGGAAGCCAGAGGTCGGCCTCAGACACTCCTTGAGAGCATGTCTCCTCAGCCACCCCTTCTCCTTCCTACAGTCAGTCCTTTGATCCAGGTCCCTCATTCCCGAGGTGTCTGGACCTAGGGCCACAGCCAGCAGCCCTGCCACCACCGCTGTCCCAGCCTCCGCTTTTGGCTTCTCTTGGTCTTCTTCCTTCTGTCCTGGTCTCCTCCGGCCTATGGCTGAGAACCCTTTTAGTCCTGCTGTCTGCACACTGGGCCTCCTCTTAGCCTTCTTCTGTCTTCCAAAATGAGCAACCTCTTCTTTTCTTTTTCATTTTTATATTCATTTCTTATTGAGGCAAGAACTCATGTCGGACACACTGTCTGATGCTAACAATTGATTCCGGGCTTCAGGTGTGATAAGTGGTCTATCAACTGGGCTACACCCCTGCCCTCATACACCCCGCCCTCATACAGCCCCCCATACACCCCCCTGCCCTCATACACACCCCCACCCTCAGACACTCCTGCCCTCAGACACAGCCCCTGCCCTCATACAGCCCCCGCCCTCAG
>BDUI01010653.1:30397-47769 GCA_002335545.1 Apodemus speciosus
GTGTGTGTGTGTGTGTGTGTGTGTGTGTGTGTGTGTGTGTGTGTGTGTGACTGCTCCATCAGGAACTACATCTCCCAGGCAGCCTTGCAACACCATGGACCATGTGACTAGTTCTTGTTGATGGGAATGAGCTGGCTATGYCACTGTGCCTTAACTTCACCATCCATCCTCATCTGCCTTGGATACAGAGGACTCCAAAGACTTAGAAGAGAACAGAGCCACTGGATGGCAAAKGCTAGACCACCACATAGAGGGGYCCTCGAGAAGCAGGAAGTAAATTGATTTGTGCTAAGTCCCCAGTGATTTTRTTTGGGTCCATTAGGTTTGATTTGCACATTACCTGGCTGCACCTGGCCAGRAAGATCCTGCCCTCAGCATCRGAGAATCCATCTTGGATKTTAAGCCTTCTCTACCAGGAAAGCCTGAGCCCTAGMCCTTGGTGCTACTTTGCAGTAATGGAAGCCCAGAGAGAACAGCAACAGGGCTGTTGTGTCACTATGGTCCCCTGTCAGGAGCTTCCGGTGGGCAAGCAGGAGGGCGTTCCATCCTCATCCGCAGGGGCTGGCTCAGCATGAGAACAGAGAGAAGCTAAGACAAAGCACTTCCACAGTACCTTGCACATCTGCACTCTCCCTCCATATAGAGATCCCCTTCCTAATCCCTGCTATGCGGTCCTCTCCATCTTCCTGATGGAGCAGATAGRGCCAGACTCGGCTGAGCTGGGGTTAATGGAAGAGGAGCCCCAGGAAGACAGCCTGGCCACTGCCTGCGACTCGGAGGGCTATTCCAGTTCCAGCTGCCCAGGTGCTGGGAAAACCTGGTCTTTGAGACGTAAAGACAGCAAGCGCAGTGTTTTATTAGTGCCGGAGACGTTTATTTCCCGAGTTAACAACAATAATAAACTCGTTTACGGCTGTGAGTTTCATTGCCTCCCCCAGTGGGGCTCCCACCTGCTGCTGCTGTTCAGAGCCTCGAGGCTCTGAGCACGCAGAGGCCAGCCAGGCAGCTGGCACAGGTGGGTGGTGCTGGCTCCTGGCTGCTGGGAGGGCCAAGCAGGGTCCCCTAGAATGCAGTCGCAGCACCACTGATGCCAGGCAGAGACAGCAGGGAGACAGGGCATGGCCCCCCCACAGTAGGACCTCAGACTAGTATTGTTAATAGAGTGGCTAGCCTCCTACCCTGCTCTTCTGAAGGTTTTCTTTCTAACCAGGAATGAATGGATAAATGGCTCTGTCTCAGGTGACGTCTTCAGAAGAAACCAAAGTTTTACTGTAAGGAATGTGTCGACTTTCATGTCAAGTGTGGTCTCAAACGGGAAGTTTAAGAGGTGCCCCCCCCCCCCCGCTCAGGCTGGGCAACCTGGTTATATCCTTCAATGTCATGTCTGGGGAGCCTCTTCTGCCTCCCCACTGACCTGACCTAGCCCCACTGCCTCAACCTTCACCTCACTGGTAAGCATAAGGGGCTCTCTCTGGCTCAGAAAACAGTCTTTCTTTTTATTTTCTTGGGACAGGTTTGCATATAGGCCAGGCTAGCCTCAAACTAGCTATGCAATTGAGTAACCAAGGGTAACCTTGAGCCTCTGATCCTTCTAYATCCACCCCTGAGCACCAGAATTTACAGGTGTGTTCCATTGTGCCATGTTTTATGTTGTGCTTGGGATGGGCCCAGGGCTGTGTCTGGCAGCCAAGCAGTCTACGTTCCTCCCCAGCCCTGGTCACTCTTTCTTTTCCCTTTTTAGATCTAACTGTGGTAGTCTTCTCATTATGCCTCATGGTACCACATAATGTGGTGTCTAAGGGTTTTACTGCTGTGAACATTTGACAACAATTAATTGGGGCTGGCTTACAGGTTCAGAGGTTCAGTCCATTGTCATCAAGGCAGAAGCATGGCAGCGTCCAGGCAGGCACAGTGCAGGAGGAGCTGAGAGTTCTGTCTTCATCTGAAGGAAGCCAGGAACAGACTGGGCATCCTCAGGCATCTAGGAGGAAGATCTCCAAGCCCATCCTCATAGTGACACACTTCCTCCAACAAGTTCACAGCTCCTAATAGTGCCACTCCCTGGGACAAGTATATGCAAACCATCACATGTGGGCAGGAGAAACATGGTACATGCACCTTTCTGACTTGCATTGGCCTTGACATTGGGAATCAAAGCAGATGAAGGAGGTATGGGGAGCCATGTTAGGGACTTACAAAGCTGCAATTCACGTCCTATTATTTGTTTTAAAAACTCACTCAGAATATCTACTCTCCAGGGGCTGCCCGCATCCTTATCACTCTGGTCGCTCCTTTGCGCCCCATCCTCTCAGCTCTGCATGCAGGCTTTGCCAGGGATATTTTTTTTTGCAAGAGCTTTCACAGACTTGGGGAGTTTGCTCTGAGTGGGATGTGAGCAGGAGGTCCCTCTTCTCTAGGAGATGGAGTTCGAAGGTCCTGCTCAATCTCCTGCCATGGGGCCGGGGCGGTTCTTCAACTTGTGTATGCGCATGAGTCCCCCAGAGATCACGTGCATGGGCTGGACCCCATCCCAGAGTTGCTGATTCTGATCCCATGGGCTTTAGGATGCACTGAAGAGTTTGTGTTTCCATGGTTGCAGAAACTTCTTCATGGACCACTACGTCTTGAGGACCACTGTCTTGAGGCCCACTGCTCTGAGGTTAGGGCAGAACCTGAGGTAAGTCAGAGCTGAGTTCTTTCCAAGCCTCCTGAGCTCACGCTGCCTCTCCTGTGACAGCAGTGCAGATGTGTTGGTCGTGTGACAGGTACTAGGTAAGGTCCCTCATTTGCCCTGCTCCCCTTTAAGCCCCACAATAAGTTGGTATTTTCTGGATGAAAAAAATGGAGGCTTAAGTGTAAGGAAACTTTCCAAATTCATCCTCTATAGATGGAGAAACTGAGCTCTAAATGTGTGTGGACTGCCCTCAGAGATGGCTCACCAGTACTGCCTCCTGGGTCCARTGAGGGATCATTGGAAAAACGGCCACTGGGTTTGACCATAAACAGTGAGTCCTAGCACCCTAAAGGGCAGAAAAGAAAYGGGGAACAGTGACTGGAGTGTCCAGGGGCAAAGCAGGGATCAGAGGCCTCCATTCTATCTGCCTCTGAACTGGATGTGACAGGCCCAGGGTCTGCTTCTGACCTACAGAAAAGGGGAATTTTCCAATCTCCCACAGCAGTAAGTGTCCACCAGTCAGAACCAGCGCAGAAACAGTCCCACAAGGTTTATGTATTTATCATCATCATCATCATCATCATCATCATCATCATCATCATTATCACTATTACTATTATTCTGTATATGTGTGTATTCATGTGAATACCCAAAGACTATCTTGGTGTCCTTAGCCTCTGCCCACTCTTTGCTTGTTTTTGAGGCAGGGGCTCTCACTGGCTTACAGGTCCCAGATTCACCTGGGCTGGCTAATCAGTGCCAGGGATGCACCTGTCTCTGCGCTTGTTGCCCCCTCCCCCACCCAGTCTCGTGGATTCTGGGGATTGAACTTGGGACTTCATGCTTGCAGGGCAAGCACTTTATTGACTGAGCCATCTTCCCTCCTCCACCAATGAATTTGGTTAGCACCTTTCTCCTTATTCCATTTGGCAAAAGTGAGACCAGTCACTCTGGCCATTGTCTCTGCCTTTATTGCTGTGCAAAGCAAGCACACTTGCTCACGGGCACACTCTGGGACACAACTGAGCAGAGTTGGAGTGGGCAYACCAATCTGCAGAGCTGGCAGGACCTCTGCTGGAGTATGGCCCRTCAGGCTAGGCGGTTGGATGGGACCATCCACCGCATGACTCATGTTCCTAACACTTCCCATCCTATTGCCATAAAGGGTGCAGGAATATCCAGTCAGTTCTATAAACTCGGGAGCCTTCATCTCTTCATTGTAAAGCAGGTATCTGTCTCTCCTTGCTATCACGTCATCTTTGGGATGAGCTGCAGGCCAGTCCAGAAACTGTCTTACGCCTCTGCCGTGCTCCTTCAGTCATCCCTTTTTACAGTCTCAAACCCTCTGTTAGGCACAGAAGGATGAGCGGTATCTTGTGACACAGTCCACGTGTCACTGGGCATTTGCCCCAGCCTTCYTGGGGCTTCACGGCGATCAGGAGGAATGAAAATGAATGGTTCTGAAAATGTCACCACTCCTTTGCACACAGTGAAGGTCAGGCAGGATGTCACTCACCACTGAAACGAATTCCCACTTCAGCTAAAGAAAGAGAAGGCTGCACCAGAAGCTGGCAATGGTGAAAAGAGGAGTCTCTCGGGAGCACGGAGAACCCCCTCCTCACTCTCCATGACCTGAGGCAGGTCACGTAAAGTCTGTCTTTGCCTGTGCAGGGTCCCTCTCAAGGATAGCATGAGGCACATATGGCAGACATCTGGCCTGGGGTGAATCCTTGCACAGAGCCACTGCAAAGAAGTGCATGTCATGTGGTTCTCCCCTGTATTTAAGGGGGACTCAGTTCTCAAGGCACTTTGAAGAGCAGTGGGGGAGGAGAAAAAGGAAGATGTGGCAGAGATAGCATGCTAGTGAGCTCTTGGTTCACCCAAGCAAGGTAAACAGGACTCAAGTGTCTTCGGGAAGGCAGACAAGGCTGCTGGAGGCCGCGTGAGCAGCATCTGCGTAGGTGACTCTAACCACTGCCATTGTCTTTGTTCTGGAGCTAATTAGATACTGATTTGTCTTTAACAGTTTTGGAATACCCTTTACATCCCAAGYGCTCAAAACAACCTGCCTGGAAATAGCATGTGAATTACRGGGCCCAGAGAAGATGTTCCAGAGTGCGGGCCTGGGTTCCGGYRTTATTGCATCGTTTTAACTGTGCCTCAAACCTCTTCCCCAACTGCRAGTGGCAAGGGAGGAAGACATAATTATTGGGAACACCTGTCTGGAGACAAGTCAGCCGTGCCCCAGCCTCTGTGACTATTTTCTGTTGTCATTCAGATTGTCAGCCTAACCTTTAATGGCTGAGCCATCTCTCCAGCCTGACTGTTTTGTGTATATCTGCAAAACCTGACATTATATTCCTGATTCCTGAAAGGCCTCTTGTTTGASTGAAAACAGCCTTTGAGCCCATGCCCTAGAATCTAGTATCTAGAGTCTAGATGTTTGCTCAGGAAGTCATGACGGGCCTAGGGATCTGCATTTTGGCAAGATTCTCTGGGACTGCTAATGCTGGGAGTAGGAGGCCCATTCCTCTGAAGACACTATTATCAGGCTGGTGGTAAGGCTCATTRCAGTGCATGCATGAAAYTCTGGGTTTAATATCTAACAATGTACAGTGGGAATCAACACACACACCTGTAATCCTAGCACTYGAGAGGTGGAGAGAGGAGAATCAGGAGTGCAAGGTATCAAGACTACCCTGAACTATATGAGAGCCTGTCTCAAGAACCAACACACGCACACACACATGCACCCACACAGGCATGCACGCACATATATGCAAACACATGCATGCACACACCCAACTTTGGCTTCTGCTCTTCAGGCAGTGATGGGTATATGGACCAAACCAGGCCCATTAAATCACCTCCCCTTCTTTTAAAATCTCTCAGGATTCACACCTTGGGGGAAAACAGAGAGTTTCCTTGGCAACAGATGACTAATTTAGAAGTCCCTGTGAACAGGTGGGAGACAGGAAAGGACACAAGAAGCAACACATCAGCAGGTGCCACCAGTTTAAACAACAAGCTCCTGACAGACTTGGGTACACACAATGGGGGCGGGTGAGTGGGGTTGCTTAGACAGAGACAATCCAGGCCAGGAGTTATGTTCTGTTTGGAAGGAAGGCAGCTAATGAACCCTTAAGAGCAGGCTTTTCACAGCTTGTGTCTGAAGCTAGTGGTGGTGGTGTGTGTGGGGTGGGGGCACTCTACTTCCTTGTTGGTTTGTGGTCAGATGAAAACATTTGGTAACTGAGGCTGGAAGTTGCAAAGATCTGGGCTTCTAGAAACAGATAGATCCAGAGAGAACTTAGGCTCAGGAATCCCAGACTCCCAGGGTCAAGACCTTGGCTTTCAGCAAGATCTTTGTCGGCCACATGTGCTCAGTCTCATGGCTGCTCATGACTTCCTCTCTGGGACCTCTGCTGCAGCCACTGCCTATAGAGTGTGTGTGTGTGTGTGTGTGTGTGTGTGTGTGTGTGTGTGTGTTTGTATGTGTATGTGTTTGCATGTGTGTATGTTTGCCTGTGTGTGTTTGCATATGTGTTTGTGTGTGTGTTTGTATATGTGTGTTTGCATGTATGTATGTTTGCCTGTGTGTGTTTGCATATGTGTGTGTGTGTCTGCATGTGCGATTCATCGTCCTCAAGAACACCTTCCACTCTGAGGCCCTCCATTGTCTCATTTGCCTTGAGCTTACCATTTAGGCTAGACCTGGGTGGCCAGCAAACTCTAGGGATCCTCCTAGGATGTTCTGTTGGTATCTTCAGCTCTGGGGTTACAAACTGATGTAGGGTTACTTCCTTAGGATTGGTTATAGCACATGCCAGCATTGATTCCTGTGGGTGCTAGGGATCAGCCTCGGGCCCTCATGCTTATAGAGGCAGCAGTTCACCTACTGGCCTCTCTCCCACCAGCTCGTGGCCTGTGCACGAGAGTGGAGCCTTCTATTATAGAAATCAGCATCYTCCTGTGTTCGCATTCCCAAGGCACAGTTCAGTCCCTGCCTGCACGGTACCCTTAACTACACCAGCAGAATGGACACTCCCTTCGACATGTTATYTGGTCTGGTGAGCTGACCTCAGYATCCCTTCAGGGCAGAGGCTGGAGCTCTGAGAGTTTGGAGGATCAGAAGCCTCATGGAAGGGCTGCAGTCATGGACTGTGTGCTGCTTCGTGCATGGTGACTGCAGTAGACACAGAGATTCCTGGCTTTTCCACACATCACAGCAACTTAGGGATGCCTACCCTGTCCCAGGTCCACTGAAAGCAACTATCTGTGGGGCAACCAAGTCATTTCAATTATCAGCCAGGTATGTTGATGGTTAATTTTAATTAGTTTATTATGACCTAGAATTACCTGGGAAGAGTCTTTCCTTGGGATTTGTATAGATCAGGTTGGCCTGTGGGCATGTCTTGGGGGGGGGTTGTTTTAAATATTAACTGATTTGGGAAGACTCAGCCCATTATGGGTGATACCATTCCCTAGTAAGGATATCCTGTACTACATGTAGAGAGAAAACTGACCACTGACATGGATGAATGAATTCAKTTTCCTTTACTCTTGACTATGGGTGAAACTGGTTGTTGCTTCAAGTTCTTCCTCTGACTTCCCACAACAATGGGTTATAACCTGGAATTATAAGCCAAATAAACTCCCCCTAATTTTTTTGGAGGGCAGGGTATTTTATCACAGCAGCATAAACAAAACTAGGATGCTGAGGAAACTACGTGCTAAAGGCTGAGGATCTCTATAATGAACTGCCCCTCATTACTAGCCATGGAAGGG
Source organism: Apodemus speciosus (assembly GCA_002335545.1). Classification (NCBI taxonomy): domain Eukaryota; kingdom Metazoa; phylum Chordata; class Mammalia; order Rodentia; family Muridae; genus Apodemus; species Apodemus speciosus. Next base: position 37,860 of record BDUI01010653.1, read on the forward strand.
CCATTTGGAAACGAAGGCACTTCCTCTTATGCTAACAAATGGTACTATTGATCTTTGATTCTTTTTCTCATCTYTATTTATTAGCAATGGCCTAACTAGGTGCAGCTCAACTGTCTGATGTCCAGAGATGATTGATAAGGATGACAAGTAACTACATAGACATTCCTTCTGAATGATGCCCTTGATAAACATCAATAATTAGTATGGCACATAATTGATTGGGAAATGTATTCAGTGTTCCAATACAAGTCTAATCTGTCTTGGTCAAGTGGAGTTAGCCTCCTGATGGAGGCCTGACAGAAGGGCAGGGATAATGGGGTGAAGGCCTGCTCCTAAGGTTGGGTCATGGAGGCTCGCTGCTGTTCCTTTATCTGGCTGTGGGTTCCTGATCTGAGGTGGAGTAGGTGGAAGGGCAATGCTAAGAGTCTTTTCCACAAGTCAACTCGTTCATCTTTCTTAGAGACTGGGTGCTGTTTCCCACTGGTCCTTGCACGGGCTTAGAGCAAGGATGGTTACTAAGATGTAAAGTGTCAGCTAAGATGGCTACATATGCTTCTAAAGAAGTTAGTCTGTCGGTTTCCTASTCCTTGAGCATGTTCTCAAAGTAATAAAACCTGTTCTTTATTTGAGTATATGGGAACCTTCCAGATGTCATTGCTCTAAGAGTCCAACTGCCAGYTGCGGGTAGGGTGACCCGCCTGAGTCTGCTCCCTTTCTAAACTGTCCTCCAAATGTCCTCAGTTGTGCTAACCCTGGTCAAGGCTGTGCACTGTTACTGGAGCTTTTAGAGTCTGAGCCCAGGCAGTGCTRATGAGCCCAGCTCAGCTACTTGCCCTCAACAAGTTCATAAAAGCAATAGTGAAAAGCAGGAAACAAATCAAAATGCAACAACAACGACAATGTATTTATTCAACGTGACTGCTTTGAGAGGAACAAAGAGGTCCCAGTCCATCTTTAGGGTCCAGACTTGAGGCCTCAAGTCTTTGGTGTAAGTAGATCAAGAACATGCCGAGCTCAGCAGTCCTGGTCAAGGTGTGGCCCTGATCATGGTCATCATGGGTTCTCTGACCTCTCTGGCATAGTGGTCTGATAAGTTGCCAGCACCATGGGACATCTATTTTCCCATAGATGAACACCCCCTCTGGCTAGCACCAGTCTTCAGTCTTTTCTTTCTTTCTCCCTGCATGGCATTCCTGGGAGAATTCTCATTTCGTGGGGCCCATTGTTTTCATAGTCTGATAATCAAAGGAATCGTACAAGTGTCTCTTTAGAAAAATCATTTCTGCTGGGTGGTTGCCAGACTGTAAGGCAGGGCTGTAGTCCACACTGCCCTGCCTCTGGATCCCCTCAGGCAGGCCCTGATCACACCGTCACCTTCTCCTGAATGTATTGGTCTTCCATCTCACTGTCACAGACTAAAATGTTCTTGCCTCCACTTCTGTTGGTGCTGTTAGACCTACACGAAAGACCTACATAAGAGCCCCCTCCTGCCCTGCACTCAGTTCCCCACCCCCAGCTCTGTYCCACYCATTGCTCCCCTGACCTCCCTTGAACTTTTCTTCTCCATTACAGTCAAGACTACAGATACTCCTTGACTCATGATGGGACTACACCCCCCAATAAAACCCCAGAAATGAAGGCACCATAAGTCAGCAATGGGTTTAATACACTTAACCCAGCAAACGGCACAGCTTAGCCACACAATTGTCAGTTCTCATGGGTGTGTGCCCAGTTGGAAGCTACAGTTCATTGCCTCTGCAGGTGTCATCAGAGAGTCTGTGCTGCATAGTACTAGGCTGGGAAGAGGTCAAAAGTTAGTGGTTTCTATTGAACATCCATTGCACCATTTGGAGATTAGGAGTTGAACTACCAGGAGTCTGGGGCCTCTATTTCTTAAGCATACTCATGTGCTAGGCATGTCCRGGCTACTGCTTTCGGAATCTGGTTTTAAGATTAGCTTAGATCTCATCGTCTACATTTTATTTTATTTTGCATACATGTGCATGGCTGAGTTTGGTTCCAGGTGTCTTCTTCAATTGCTGTTTGTCTTATATAGTGAGGCAGAGTCTCTCACCTGAAACCCAGCTCTCCAGCTTGGCTAGTCTACTCATCCAATTTGCTCTAAGAATCCCCTGTCTCCACTTCTCAAGCTCTGGGCTTACAAGGCCACCCAACCACTGTTTATATGTGAGCTAGCGATCTGAACCCAAACTTGCTGGGCAAGCACTCTACCCTCGGATCCATTCCTCTGGCATTCCAGCTACATTTTATTAATGAGGAAAATGACCATCCTCACAGTTCAGTGACTGGCTTAGGCAGCGGAGATGGTAAGCGTCGGAGACTGCATGTTCTTCAAGTTTCCAAGCTCTCTTCTTTCATTTGTCAAGGCAGAATTTCTCCTTGTCTGCCTAGTACATAGGATTTGAAGTCAGATAACCAAGAATGATTTAGGGTCCAGCGCACTTATTTTGATCCTCTGGTTTTTTTAGTCATCTTAATCACTTTGGACATTTTCTTATTCTGTAAAAGGGACAAAAATAAGGCCCATTTTGCATAGCCAAGAGGGAGAGTGCTCCTCCTCTGGCTATGGCCTTTTGGATGAGGCYTCCTCATGCTACTCGCTGTACCTTACAGTACTCAGTAGGTTTTAGATCCAGCACAATAAACATTAAATAAATCTTTGTGTGCCTTTGGGTGGCTCAGCCAATGAAGATGCTTGTCACCAAGCCTGAAGTCCTAAGTTTGATTCCCGGATCACACAGTAAAAGGAGAACACAGACTCCTGATAGCTATCCTCTAGCCTCTATGTGCATGCATGGCAAGTCTCGCCTACCCCGAGCACACACATTAAATAAGTGCATGTTTTAAATGTCTTTGGAATTCAATTCAATGAAATCAAATGAAGTGAGTCAACAGGTTAGGGRAAAAAATTGGAACATCTTCTTGAGGCCAAGTTTGATGGAGTGGGTTGTGGCGGGTTCCACTCACTTGTAACTGTTTTCTTATTTGCTTTGTTTAGCAAATTCCTTCACAGTGAGCAGGGGAGGGAGCCTGGGAAGTCAAGGGAAGGGTGTGGGAAGATGCTGGAATCGGAGAAGGAGCTGAGATTGTTGGTTGAACATATTGCTGTCTGTGTGGAAAATGTTCACAGCAGTTACAACTTTGGATGAATATGCATTAGCGGCGGTGCTGCAATTTGCCCGCGCGCGCCACGCTCCACTTGGAGACTTGGCAAGATGGGTAATTATCTCCACATTATGTGCCTTGTCTCTTTCTCTTCTTAATTAAGTAACTAATCTGGTGAAGGAGAGCTCTGTTTGTGTTTGTTTGGCAGGTGCAGCCTCGTGACAGTTGTCTGGAGAAGTTTCTTGGAAATTTATGAGACTTAAAAGAAAAAAAAAAAAAACACCAAACTGCTCAGAGCTGAGCCGACCTGCCGCAGAGGCAGAGGCCTAGGAGCGTGAGAGGCAGGCCTCTCTTGAAGCTCAAGGCAATGTGGTAGCTGCCCATCTTACCAGGCTCGGTGGCTCCTGCTGGTTAGGCTTATGGGGGTGCTGATCTTCTAGATCCTTCTTGGGGTGGTAGCAAATATATTMTTCCAATATGCAGGCTTTCTTGGCTTCCTGTGGGAATAGGAGACAAAAGGGCAAACCCACTGGTTCTCTCTACTGTGACTTTTCAAGATTCCTCCTTTTCAGTAGATTTTGTTTTTCTTCCATCAGTCCTATAAAGCAACCTGTGAAGGAATTGATTAAATGGGCTGAATGCTGACTTCATAATAAATACTGCTCACACGGCTCATGGGCAGATTTGCTGACAGAAAGGTATATGGCTGACTGGATTGAATGATCCAATGTTTCTGTCCGGTGACCCAAAAGGTGCTGTGTCCTGTCTGCAGCAATATAGTCAATCAGTGGGGTACAAAGACCATCGCCTCGATGGCCTCTTCAGGCTGCACAGTGACAAGAGCTGGCTGTCCCAGGAGGGTACACCATGGTACAGCTTTGGAGGGGTCCATAAATTAACTGCAAAAGAGGCCTGAGGATGAGCCTAACTTGCTAATGGGTGTCACAGATCCTAGAAGAAGAACTGAAGGCCCTGTCAAGGAAAGACTCTCAGAGGTCTACCACTGTGGATCCCAGATGATGTCATCTGACTAAACCCGGGTTCTCCATGAAGACAGGAAGCTGAGGATCCCTGATTTGAAGCAGCTGCCTTGGCCCAGAAGTCCTTGCCTTGACCTTTAAATCCTGGTTTTGATCTGAAATGATGGGACAGGCTTGTCCTCTGTGTAACTATGCCCTTCCCAATATGCACTGGGTCAAGGAAACAGGCTGTCCAAATCCTAGTGGCTCTTGTCAGGGAAATAGAGACAAAATATACCTCCCAAGATGTCTAAATCCATCTCTCCTCAAGCACAAAGAGCTTGATTCTACCAAGAAACACARGCTTGAGAGTGGGCTTCCTCAAGAACCTCTCCTGAGTGTTTTACCGAGCCGCCCCCTTACACCTCGGATGTCTCATRCCTGAAGGGGACCCAGCAATGCTGCTCCAGATTCATCCCACGAGCACAAACTAATGCTGCTGAGGCCACTGTGTGCTGATAAAGTATATCAACGGATAATGAATGAAGGTGTTCAGTCTCCCCTCTGGCCCCTGAAAGGCATAAGGCCCCGCTACCATCCCCCCTCCCCCAGTTTAGGGGTACAGGGACTGGAGCCAGCACAGGTGATAACCTTAGTTGTCTCTCCGCCCCACTTCAAACTCACCATGTAGCTGTGCTGGTAAGTTTTAAATGGCAACTTGCCACAACCTAGGCTTACCTGGGAAGAGAGTCTCAATTGAGACATTGTCTAGATGAGATCATCCTGTGGACATGTCTGTAGGAGGTTGTCTCGATTGTTAATTGATTCATCCCACTATGGCAGCACTATTCCCTAGGCAGGAAACCCTGAACTGTAAGTATAAAGAATGCTCGCTGAAAGCAAGCAGCAAGCGGACAAACAGGCGACATGGGTGCRTTTGTTTCTCTCCACTCTTGATTGAGGTGGTGATGAAACCACCTGCTTGAGTTCCTGCTTGAACTCCCTGGTCTAATAGACTGACTTGTTAATTATAAGCCAAATAACCCCTCTTCTATCCTGTGTTGCCTTTTCTGAGTATTTTATCACAGCAATTTAAAGAAAACTAGAAATGTAGCCTAGGATGACCTCGAACTCATCTTCTCCTGCCTCTGACCCTCGAGAGCTGGGGTTCCNCCTGAAGGGGACCCAGCAATGCTGCTCCAGATTCATCCCACGAGCACAAACTAATGCTGCTGAGGCCACTGTGTGCTGATAAAGTATATCAACGGATAATGAATGAAGGTGTTCAGTCTCCCCTCTGGCCCCTGAAAGGCATAAGGCCCCGCTACCATCCCCCCTCCCCCAGTTTAGGGGTACAGGGACTGGAGCCAGCACAGGTGATAACCTTAGTTGTCTCTCCGCCCCACTTCAAACTCACCATGTAGCTGTGCTGGTAAGTTTTAAATGGCAACTTGCCACAACCTAGGCTTACCTGGGAAGAGAGTCTCAATTGAGACATTGTCTAGATGAGATCATCCTGTGGACATGTCTGTAGGAGGTTGTCTCGATTGTTAATTGATTCATCCCACTATGGCAGCACTATTCCCTAGGCAGGAAACCCTGAACTGTAAGTATAAAGAATGCTCGCTGAAAGCAAGCAGCAAGCGGACAAACAGGCGACATGGGTGCGTTTGTTTCTCTCCACTCTTGATTGAGGTGGTGATGAAACCACCTGCTTGAGTTCCTGCTTGAACTCCCTGGTCTAATAGACTGACTTGTTAATTATAAGCCAAATAACCCCTCTTCTATCCTGTGTTGCCTTTTCTGAGTATTTTATCACAGCAATTTAAAGAAAACTAGAAATGTAGCCTAGGATGACCTCGAACTCATCTTCTCCTGCCTCTGACCCTCGAGAGCTGGGGTTCCRGGTCTACACCACCATGCCCAGTTTACCAGTGCTGAGTAACAAACCCAGACCTTTCCGCACGCCGGGCAAGCACYCTACCATTTGCCTACAGCCCCAGTACAACTTCAGACAAGTCATAACCCAAAGTAGGAATGTAAGTAAATGTCCTTTAAAGTCCTTCACAGCCCACTTGTTCCTACTGTGGCCACAGTGACAACATGAAGAAACACTTGGCAAAGGACCAGCTGGAAGTCATAGTAGTTTTCTTTGCCTGGGATCTCCGGCTTCAAGTTCAAAGGAGGCTTCCGTGGGAGTATTCCCATATTTCTATCTCCAACTCAAACACCTTTCACAGATCTCCACGGCCTAGAGGAGAGAGGGATCCTCTTCTCTGTGCTATTTGCTTTACATAATTGGGACCCAGCCTAACACTTGGCCTTGGCCTTGGCTGCTGTCTGCCAAAATCCTGGTTGGCTCACATATCACATACTACATGGGTACCCATGCCCACTTTCTTAGTTCCTTTTCCTTGTTAGCAACTCTGATTGCCAACCTAAGAGTTTTTATCTGACTGTATTCAGGATGCCATAATGGACCTGGTGGCTATAGTAGCAATTTATGTGCTCCCAGGTCTGAAGTCTGGAAGCCCCATCTCAGTCTGCTCCCTGGGGTGAGTTTAATAAGAATCTTTTTTTTTTCTGGTTCCCAGAGGGCTCTTTTCTTGCTGTGCTCATAAGACAGAGTGACATCATCTGGCTGGTATCTCTGCTTAGAGTCCAACCCCTCTTAGGAGGTTCTACCCTCATACACACAACCCAAAATTTCACCTTCAAATACCATTGCATTAAAGTTACATTTCAGTGTATTAGTTAGGCAGAGACATTTTTGTCCCTAGCAACTTTCCATCTCCAAAGGTTTAGTAATAGCCTGTCACTCCAAGGTGGCTTCCTGGTATTTTTGCATGCATAAGGCTTGCCTTTGGTGGCATCAAGAAACATAGTTCAAATTAGCCAGAGAGAAAAGGAAATGGGAATGTGTGGCTCTGACTATGAAGTCTAAGRTTAACCCAGGCCCAGTGGGGCCAGTGGGGTCTTTCTTTCCCATCTCTTTGTTTCCTTCTAGAGGTCARCATCTTTCCCCATGTGAGGTYAGGAAGTATGCCTCTGCCCCCCARACCYSCAACCTGATTACTCTAGCACGAAGATCCTTTGGGGTAGAGCATGGTGCACCAGAGACAAGGCGTCCCTGACCTCCTCTACCTTGTCATCTTGAGACATTTCTTTTCAGAGTCTGTGGCAGGGAAGAGTCAGAATGGCTTCCTTGGCTCTATTAGCCTGGGGACCCCTGTGGAGGTTAAACTCAATTACCAACTTGATTGGCTCTGACTGGGTCTGTGAAGGCATTTCTAGGAAGACTCAACAGAGCTCCTCCCTCAGAGTGGGTGACTTGTTGCTTGYCTACTGGCCTTCCCTTTTTGCTAGTAAGTTCACTGTATAGTCTAGCTCATATTCCAGCTGCCCCTGAGATCCTTAACTGTCATCAGAATCTGTCATCAAATCGGTACTGCCAAGGTATCCAGCAGTTCTTCATTCTCTCTGGAATATGGACAGCCTCAGTTGGACTACCCAGCCCCTATCTCCCAAGCCAGTCTACTAAATCCTCTATGAAATGTATAGYCATTCTCTGGGATATGTCCCTCTGGAGAACCCCACCCCTTTGGTTAACTTGGCACCTCCTTAACTGCCAGTCCTGTAGCCCACTCACTGGCACTCTGGCCTTCCTTAGGGGCTCACTCCTCCTCCCAGCAGCAGATGCTAGAACAACCAGCGAGGCTAACCCCACCATGACCTCTCCCTTTCTTACCTCCTTAAGGGCAAAGGGCCTATGCTTTAGCCATACTCTAGGARYGCTGCTGTGCCTGCGGGTCCYGGCAGTTGCTGTTGTAGTGGGAGAGATGACAGAGCATGATTTATAAAACTTTGCCTATGAATCCATAATTTGTGTCTYTAATAACAATATTCTCTAATATTTCTTTCTGGATGTCTTTGGAAACAAAGTCTAACTTCTCTCCAGGCATACAGTTCCCTAGGACTGATGGAGAAAATCACTCCAAGAAGGCAGAGAGACTGCACAGGAAGATTTCAAAGCCTTAGCATACCAAGCGTGCACCCTTGTTTCCCTGACCAGCTCAACTGTTCCCAGAAGGTTCCCTGGTAAGGTAGAGCTTTGATCTCAGGGCAAAATGTAGATGCCCTTGTTTCATAAAGAACCTTATCCTCATCTTTCTCTCTCTCCCTCCATCCCAYCCCTCTTCTTCCTCCTTYTCTCTTTTTATTTTCTTCTTGAGTCTTATGTAGTCCRGGTTGGACTGAACTTCACTATTTACCTTGAAGTCCTCATCTGCAGTGCACTGGGATACAGGCATGTTGCACTGTGCTGGTTCCTACAGTGCTGGGGATCGAACCCAGGGCCTTGTGCCTGCTGTGGAAGCACCCTCCCAACAGAGCTACAGCCTCAGCCTACCATCATTTCTTTTGTTTTTAAATTTCATTTGCTAAATTACAGTTATTTATTGTTGTGTGTGTGTGTGTGTGTGTGTGTGTGTGTGTGTGTGTGTGCTGCGACATACTATGGAGGTCAGAGAATATCATTTATCTAGCCAGCAGTTACCAGTTACCTGCTAGACACACAGTACTGTGCTGGGAAGGAACACAAACAATGGATTAAAATGAGTAAGCAAGACCCACAATTCAGTCACCCTGTGTTGGAAGGCTTTCTGGGTATTGAGACCCTCCCCAAACCCCTCACCCTGTTCTCCATGTCTTCCCGGGATCTTTACAATATCCTTTGACTCTCCACTGTTTTGAGTCCTTCCTCTCCTCCGCTGCAGTGGAGCCTGCAGAGACCTCTGTCGTCAGAACATTTACCATGTCATTGCTTGACCAGATCCATAAATATCGGTGCCCACGCTCCTGACTCTGGGCTGCCTAAYGAGGAGGCCACCCTGGAAATGCAGGTCAGTGAGCACCTGATGTATTTCTTGGGCTACAGATGAGTGAGAATTCTTAATGGAAGTCACTCCCTTAGTGACCCGGGAAATGTGGAGGGGGCAGAARCTCACTAAATCCTTTCTTCTTTGATTTTTGTGTGGGGGAGGGGCATAGGCAGTCTAYACTTTCTGGTCACTCAAAGACAAACTCGCCCAGGGACTGATTCTGGCTTTGGGCAACTCGTAGAAGCTGAGTATAAATTGCAGACCCATTGTAGCTAAAATAAGCAAATGAGGCTGCAGTAATTTCAGGACAGCAAATGGATGATTACAAAGTGATGTGGAAAGATGTCCTTTTCCAGGACGAAGGAAGGGCAAAGTTTTGCTGGAGGATTTCCCAGCAACCAGTCTACAGCTGAGCCTTGGGGAAGGTTCATTCCAACTTTCCCCAGTAGGATGGGCTGGGAAGGAACACCCAACTTGGACAAGCAATTTTAAAGATTTTATGCTTAATTACATGTGCATGCTAGGGTGAGGCCGTGTGTGTGTGTGTGTGTGTGTGTGTGTGTGTGTGTGTGCCAGAAGAGTGCATTGGGTGCTCTGAAGTTGGAGTTATAGGTTATTGTGAGCCATCTGATATGGTTTCTGGGTCCTGGATTTAAGTCCTTTACAAGAGCAGTAYACAGTCTTAGCTTCTGAGCCATCTCCTCAGCCCCAGAGGCAGCTATAATGGTGTGTGTGTGTGGGGGGTAGATGTGTGTGTGTAAATATATATGTGAATGTGTATGTGTGTGTGCAGATGTTCTACCGTGTACGCACATGTGGAGGCCAGAGGTTGACAGCAGGTTGTCTTCCTCAATTATGTCTCCATCTTGCTTTTGAGACAGGGTCTCATACTGAAACAGGCACTCAACATTCTCTAGACTGGCTAGCTAGCCAGAGAATCGCCAG